>OZ023218.1:25283770-25586270 GCA_963995525.1 Escarpia spicata | reverse complement strand
ACTTTGTATTGTTACGAAGCAACTTGCATCTAGATCATCTGAAAAACTGCCGCCTAACTGACATAAACTGTACAGACGTCTCCAATATTGCCCTAATTACATGCTCGTAATTTGATAATAATAATTCGTTCATTGCCAGAGGTGCTACTTAAAATCAGTAAAGAACCCTTGATGTCCAGGTACCTAGAAGAATGTTAGCGTTTCGTTGCACGTGACAAGGGTCTGGGATATGATTTAGCCAAACACGGCTGTCTGCAACTGAGCGATAAAACTGCAGTTCCTCATTAGTTTACTTATCAGCAGCCTGCATAGATGCGGTAATTACGCAGAGCATGTCTATATTCATGAGTCGACGGCCCTGTCAGTAGAATTACTGCAACTGGGCAACCAAGTGGGTTAGGTACGGCAGTAAATTGTCTTAAAAGTAGACAATGTTTGAGGACAATGGCCTTGGATACAATGCGTGCAGTGCCTAGGCAGAAGACTTTGGTGAAATGAAATACAATGTTTCCTTTTCTTTTTGGTGGTCTTCATGTGCAGCCAATGCATTTTTGTTAAAAAAAATAGTTTTACACCTGCTTTTCTTATTCCAGAAAGCTTGTAATGTGTTGTGATTTCCTTTTGACACTAGGTATATAGGACCTATAGCTACCGGTTTCTCCAAAAGAGACAGGTAAAGGGGGATGAATAATACCGCCTAGGTTTTGAAACAGTGTGAAAGGATGTGATCTAGGTAGTCACAGACAATATAATCACGTCTGCCAGTCATCAATTTATTCTGTCACCAAGGAGTTGCTGATCTAGACAACATCACAAGATGGTTGTCTTTGAAAATGAGTGATGATCCGAGGGTTGGCATTATAGCAGACAAACTCAAAATGAAGACATAAATTTCTGTACAATGTTCTCATCAATCCAATGAGTGACCAGAAAAAATATACAGTTGAACCTCACTTTATGGTTACCTCAGTAATACAGCCACCTTACCATTAAAGTCATTACAGGACAGTCCCAAATTATTTCCATACAGAATAGTACAGGAAATATTTCCCACTAATAAGGTCACCATGTTAGTCAGGCCACTTTCACCGAGTCCCAAGGTTGACCTTAATAGTGAGGTTCCATTGCACTTCATAGATAGACTGTGGAGTTCTTCACAAAGAAGATCAGCCCATACAGGAGAGAGAGATGCTAACAGAGGCATGGCCTGCACGAACCTCACTCTGCACAGGGTTTACACATTTCCCCCCGAACATTTCCCACCAGGGACACTCTCCCCAGACATATTCCCTCAACATTTTCCTTTCCCCCAGATATTTCCCCTTCCTATGTGGATGTTTCCCACTTTTTAGATGTTTACTCTCAATGAAATATTCGTCTTTATTTCTTAATCATACCATCATCACTATATTTGCTCACATTCATAATGTTACATAAAATGATGATATTCATTTAAATAACAATGTCTGTAGTGATAGATTTTAACCCACAGCACCATACTGTTGCTGAATGAAGACAGCGCCATAGTTAGCACCTTCATTAGCATGAGCCCTTCCTGCACTGGCTGTTGCAGTTACATAAGCCACGACCCACTGTCACGCCTGTCCACTATGTCAATGCTGTGATTTCTCTGAGGAAGTCGACCTTAATGTGACGTGACTGCATGATCAATGTACAGGCAGCAGGTCGACGCAATGCTCCCACATCCACTCGCTGCTCCCCCACTTGCTGCTCCCACATCCACACTCGCTGCTCCCACATCCACACTCGCTGCTCCCATATCTACACTCGCTGCTCCCACATCCACACTCGCTGCTTCCTCATCTACACTCGCTGCTCCCACATCCACACTCGCTGCTCCATACTCACTGCTTCCACATCCACACTCGCTGCTCCCACACCCACATTTGCTGCTCTCACACTCGCTGCTCCCCCACTCACTGCTCCCACATCCACACTTGCTGCTCCCACACTCGCTGCTCCCACACCCATATTCCCTGCTCCCCCACTCACTACTCCCACATCCACACTCGCTGCTCCCACACTCGCTGCTCCCCACTCGCTGCTCCCCACTCGCTGCTCCCACATCCACACTCGCTGCTCCCCCAGTTGGACCACGGTGCAAACAGGACATTTGGCAAACACAGGGTCAAAACTATTTGCTTTGCATGTATCTGATACAGACAAGTGTGACAATAACAGATTTTTCAGACAGTCACTTCGCGACCCACTCAAAACGACTTGGCGTCCCAATGTTGGGTCGCGACCCAGTGGTTGAGAACCAATGCTTTGAGCTCAATATCTTAGTATAATGGTCCCCTAGTCTTCCCTTCATCCCTCTCCTTTGGTGGAAGATTCTCCCCACCCAACAGTGCTCCCAAAACAACAGAGCCTCAAGACTCGTTAGCTTCTTTATCACAACAATTGATTCCTTCCTCCCCTGATGGATGCTTTCAAGGATGTGCACTTACAGGACTGGGTGACATGGCCCTACCATCATACCATCTATTTCTGTAGAAATTCTGAGAACACAAGGCAATGTTTATTTATAAAGTCAGCACTTCTTCCTCAGTCAATTGTTCAAGCTCGCGTTTTAACCTTGTGAAGAATTATAAACTTCAAATAGGTTAACAATAAACTATAAGGGTTGAGGGAATACTTTGCAATAAAGTTCATTAGAGAACTAGAATTAGAGTCTACTCTGCAGCTGTAGCTTTGATCCCGTCTGTTCATGTCGCCTCATTGTTGACGGTGTTGTAAACTAAATATTGTGGTAATATGTAAAATGAACATCATCTAAATAGAACTTGCATTGCTTAGTTGGCACCATCTTGTTGTCTGTGTGTGATTGATATAGCCTCAATGTGTAAACTAAAACAGATCTCGTTAAGCTTAGTGTACAAAAGATGACAGAACAGTTGACCTCACAAATTACACCTCCGTAACTTTGTGCATGTGCTTGGGGATTCTGCAGTGTCTTGCCCTTTTTTCCTGCTGGTATGTTGTTAACAACATACGAATGTGTTTATACAGCATGTAGGTTTTTACATGGCAGGAATGCGTTTACTTGGCAGGTATGTGTTAACACACCAGAACATAAATAAGTTAGTTTTATTTTCCCAATAACAAGGCCAAGAGTGGGTTTGCGTTGTCATGAAACGGGCCTTGTACAGTACTGTACTAAGTGCAAAAGTGAGTGCAGAAATGTAGTTTGAAGTTTTAGTATTTTGCAAGCCTCAAGAGAGGTACAATTGGAGGTTTTCGGTGAGTCCTCAAGGGGGGTGCAGTTGGAGGTTTTTGTAGACCCTCAACCCCCTGAATATTCACGTTTCAATGCCACTAACAAATGCATGTGTAACAGGGTTTTTCATGAGCATAACGGGTAAATACAAAACGAGAAAAGGTAAATTGAAAAATTTCACAACCTTGGCTAAATGCCTGACCCAGATGAATCACTGCCTGATTGTTCAGATGATATGCTTCCTCACACAATTATCACCAATTTCCAGTCATAGTTCCTGTTGACTGTCACAATGTTGACAACTAAAGTGTAAAAGGCCTGTACTGGCTCATGTGAAGGATCGGCAGTTGCAGCAATTAGTCGGTCATCGAGTGGCTCCACAAATACCCGAGGCATCGCTGTTTGCACGGCTGACATTTGCTAACAATCAATGAGTTTGCAATCTAATAAAAAATCAAAGTGCTTGTGCCGTCCCAAGCGGGGGTTCCCTAACAGCCAATTATTTGCTTGGTATTGATCAATCACAAGTCATTTCCCATTAAACACGATGCCACTGGTTACGTAAGAACAAGAACTGGCTGCCAAGACACTCTGTCGCGGCCATCCTTGTTTAGGACGCAACACGTTATAGATTGCACAGAACTGCAACTGATGAGTTCATTTGATATGTCACTACATAGATTTGGTTGATTGCCCTTCCATGTGATTAAACCTAAATATAACAAAACTGAAAATATTGCAAAAGCAAATAGTAATTTGTCAGCACTTTCAGAATAACAAAAACTGAAATGCTTTGTACACATCAAGACACAAGACGGTTGTTTGAACTGAAGGAAATCAACCGTCACAAATTTGGCATGTCCTGGCCTGTGGCTGCAGTGAATGTGTGTGTTTGAGCGTGTGTGTATTTCATATTGACACGAATCACACAGACTGTGTGCCGGACGCACATTGCTGGGTGGGTGAGCAATTTCACCAGATGACTGATTTCATGCCTTGTATACCACTGTCTCAATGCTACAGTGGCTGCAGAATACCAATCTCGCATTGATGCAGCAAATGGCAGTCGCTTTCAACTGGACAGGTGCAGTTGTTGTCAAGACGGCTTTACAGGAACTACTGCATCCACAACTTAGCTATGATTAAATCACCTTCTTTGCATTAAAAATCCAAAATTAAGCAATTATAAGATATAATAAATTGGGAATTTATGCAGAGCAAACATGACATTATCAAAAAGTTACGGAGAATTCCAACAAAAAATTAGGTGCCATACTAATTTATTGTTTAATAATTATAGTAACATCATAATAATTATTGGCATGTCTGTTTTAAATACTTTATAAAATTATACCAAAATATGTAAACAAATGTAACAAAGTAAATGCCATACTATTTATGACTGTCATTCTTTAATAATATTAATATTATGAATTAATTTTTTTGGCACTTAAAACAAACAATACACACAAAAAATCCAACCTAACCTGTTGTATAATTTTCTGTATTATACAAATCCCTTTAGACAACTTGTGTCAAGTGAATTAAGCAACAGTTTTATTACCGAACTGCTAATTTATCAAATGAATTACTTAATAGTTCCATAACTGAATTGCAGTTTCTCAAGTGAATTAACTAATAGTTCCATTACCAAACTGCTAATTTTTCAAGTGAACTAACAGTTCCATTACTGAACTGCTAATTTCTCACGTGAATTAATAAAGAGTTCCATTACTGAAGTACTAACTTCTCAAGTAAATTAATTAACAGCTCCATTACTGAACTGCTGAATTAACAGACCTCCTTTGGATTGCCAGACTTTCCTCCTACTCCCATCTAGGACCCGTATCCAACAAACAAACCACCAGACTAGACCAAGGTCAACATCACTGCACGCAGGTGTATGTTCTGACCATTGAGTGACCGATTGCCAGAGATCGGTTGACCGAGACCACCATGGCAACAATGACAGCCCAACGCAGGTCGACAGAAACGATCGCTGGATCGGCACACCACAAACAGCGCCGGGTAACCCAAGACAGCTGTGGGTCAGGAAAGCCCTAATGTGTTCCATAAAGCTATTAGGCCATGTTTGCATTTGCGATGCTCCCTAAAGGGCCACCAGATTGAAGTCACCACATCGCACGCCAGCCATGGTGCTGCGGTGCATTAGCAATACTACTGGGGCCCCCTTAAGCAGATATATCTGTCTTCGCAGAGTCCACGAGACACAGCACAAGAAAAACGCAACTTTCCACTCGAATGAGAACGATGTCGGTACGACTGGGCCAACATTTAGACACTGGATCTTTGTCCTAGATGTCTTCCAGACATTGTACAACTACAACACACTTGTGCATCCAGTGGAAATCATGATTTGTACTAAGGTAAAGAAACAAAGAGCTAACAAATATGTTATAGAGTATAAAATAAATAATATTCTAATTTATCTTAATTTTCCAAATGTGTTTTAATAAAACGCATGTTTAATATAATTTGACAGTTATCTGTTTAGTACATTTGCAAACAGCAGCCAATAATTTCCAATATTTATGGCTACAGTTTATCTCGGTCATAGGATTATACGATGAACATATCATTAAAACCAAAAAAATTATGTTCCCTCAACAAGTAATGTAAACATGATATTTATACAATATAACGGACTCTGGTTGGGTTTAAAGCAAAGCTCTCTGATGTTCAGTGTGGGTGCAACGTTCCCACATTGAAGACAACCAATTCAGCCAAAGTGCCTGTTAATAATGACCCTGGTCTTGCGGGTAATTGACCCTTCCTTTAGCACGAGTAAGATGCATAAGCCAAGCCTGTTTCCTACCGAACACGTTTCCTACCGAACACGTTTCCTACCGAACACGTTTCCTACCGAAGTTCAAGCATGCTTATAGCACATGCCCAGTAATTATGTGCTTCACACTAAACGCAGCTTTTGTTGTAAGACACCTGGTTTCCTTCGCAGGTGATCATTCTGGCTGAAGTAATTAATCTGTTGATGTTTTGCATTTGAAGCTATGTGGATTGTGATGCACAATTCAATGGTTTGAACTCGTCCTAGAAAGCGAACACCAGATGCAGATGATGATGATTTTATTCAATGTAAAAATGTAAACGTGTAAATACATAAAATATAAATACAACTTGAGCACAACATATGTAAGGATGACATAAGAAAGTGCACGCACTTGTTTCCATTGTGGTCCTTGGACAGACCCAGACAAATACATGACAGTTATTAATCAAACATGATAAAATAGCAGACTAAAACAACAATAATTTATAAATTAAATACTAGCTCAGATGTCAAAGGACATTAATACTGATGATATTGTAAAGGACTGATTTTGTTTTCCTTACGTAAAATCTTCGTAACAGTGCAAACAAACACTAGAGCAAAAAACGTGGAGTTAAAATTGGCCGATATCACCAAAATCGATTACTAATTAAAGTATTCTGATCCAACGAAAATTATATATAGCTGAAAAATAGTGACACAATAAATGCATGAGTAAATTGAATTTGTGAAAGCCACAATGCACTTGGTACCATAAATTCATAATGCTGCTGAAAAACATTCAAGTATTCAAATTTATAAAAGCCACATTTAGAAAATACTACGTCGATGCACGCTATGTATTTAATCGAATCATTATTTGTGCTACCGACACTTGCTACATGCCCGGTAATGAACAAAAATAATTATAATTCCAAAAATCGCTTCTCCCTGTGTTCGATGAGGAAGTGAACCTCGTTAGTGGAGCTGATTGAAGCAGGAAGGCACGACAAAGAAACAAATCTAGTTTCGCCTGCATCATTGGCCGTTTCCAAGGTGGGCGGATGAACACGATCTCACCATCCCCCTGTGAGTATGTACGGTCTGCCACAGGCAGTCTTTTATGTCGTTTAGAACTCGCAAAATCCACTGTAGAATAACTCGAGCCTGATTTACACTATAAAAGTCCAATCGATTGCATAATTCTATTGAATAACATGTGTATTTAATTAAGTAATTTTTACATGCACTTTTAATGGTGTGTGTATTTACATATTTCTACTTGTCATTATTGACGTAATTTGTTTGTTTGTCAGTAAATGTATTTTTACCTGTCCCCTGCATATTAATATATATTTTACACCGTACAAATGTATTTCTATACATTTTATTTTAATTTATACATACACTTATTTTTCATGTGTTCTCTGCATATTAATATATACATTTTCAAGACGTATATGTATATTTATATATTCTATTTTAATCCCATGACGTGTACATCAGGATTTGCACACACGTTGTACATGTACCAGCTGAGGTAACCTAGCATTGCACAGATACGTTCAGACGCAGAGAACGAGACACAGTCACATACCCACAAACTGCTCTATTACAGATATGGACGTGTGAAATACAACTATATTAGAATTTATTATTTTACTGCAATTGATAACGGCGATGTAGTGCGGCCCACTAGGTGGCCACGGACGAGATGATGATACGTCAATGATGCGAGTTGGAGTGATCCATCCTATTGGCTGGTTGATGCACTGCAGTTACACAATGGCACGAGAAGCGGCTATATTTAGCATCCGTAGGTTGAAACAATACTGCATATTTTGGCATGCTAGACGGGCTTCTGGCGTGGCTTAAATCACAAATAAAAAATGTCCGTGTTCGTTCGCACTGGCGTCGTGTGTGAAAGTGTGGGTTCAATGGTTTTATTCATTTTGCATTTTATGTCAGCTTGTTATTTCTACTGCGTGCAGACAGGAATACTTATACTACCGGGGTAATTGTTGTGTGTGTGCTCATAATAATGTTTAATTTCTATTATTTGTTCATTTATATATACAATATATGTATATATAATTTTGCGATGTACCATGTTATAATCATTGTTAGGCACGACACTTATGATAATAATATTGTACATCGCATTTTGATAGTTGCTAGGGGGCAGTAACTTAAAATTTTAAATATTTGTGTTCTGGTGTTTAAACAATTTTTTTTTTTTATATATGCCTTTTTAAATAGCTTTTATGTGGTTGGGTAGTTTTATACTCGTTTATATAGCAGGATAAGTATTTTAACTCTAGGTTGTTTAGTTTTGGCTTAGTTTGCATAATACGTTAACTTACTCTATTATCACCCATTTGACAGTTATACTGGAGTGGGCAATAATCGTGGGTCCAATCGTGTTTTGCCATTTTTACTAAATCTATAATTTTAGAATTAAAATATACATTTACAGGTAACTACTTACCTGGCTCCATCGCTTACAAGATGCAAGCCCAACTTGCTCGCCAAAAATAATAATAAAAATGAAACATGACCCATCCCTGTAGCTCCCAATGGAGGCCTGTCTGTGGAATGCAAGGAATGCAGCCATAGATCGTACTTGGTGTGCCTTAACCTGGTGGTACTCAAGGAGAGTAGTAGGGGATTGTGCAGAACAGTCCATAATGGTTTTGCGAATCCAACCAGGGGTTGTGGAAGGAACAATATCTGATTTATGTACTGGTTAGGTTAGGAAGCAACAGGAATTGCATAATCTACCTGTGACAACAAAGACAAATGTGGCACTGCATTGGGGATGAGACTGTCAGCATCGGCAATTTGTCCGACAGAAATGCATGTGCCAGGTTGATCCTATCTGTGTGTGACTTCGTGTCACATTGTTCGTACGGCAACCGGCTGCGTGGTCATATTGGAGAACTGTCCGTTGACAGAACTCCATTCACTTCCGAACATGGATAGTCGTAATGTGGATCGTCAGCCGTCATTTGAATGGTGTTACTACCGCCAGAACAAGAGAACGGCATAAAAAATTGCTGTTGGCGGTAATGTGCCGGGATGCGTCACGCTGCCAGGCCAAACTGGCAGCTGCAGAAGACAAAAGGCGTAAATACCTGATAAAAATTCTTCCATAAGATATTTATGTGCTAAATTTCTAACACATATTCCTTCCAATTTCTGCAAACAAACTGTTACAAAAGTTGTTGAAGTAGGTACAAAAATATACCGACGAAATCCAAATCTCGTCGAAGACGCCTGCATCAAAAATCATGGGTCCTATCTACGCTGTGTAAATTGTTCACGAACACGAGATTTCAGTGCCACAAATTTTTACCTGCCCTGAATTTTCTGGTCGTGTATGTACGAATTGGTTGTGCAGCTGTTCCTTTTAGACAACGGTTGTTTGACTGCTTTTGTAACATTGTTAAATTATGCATAAGTTCTGAGTGTTTAAGTGTTTTTGTATGTTTATTTACTAGAGCTTGATTATGTAGCCATAATTATTAATTTGTTGTCATGGGTTTAGTACTTGGCTTGTCCCTTGTTGTTAACATAACAACGTCAACAGCCTAAAGTACAAATCCAAATTGATCTTCTGTATTGTTACTATTTTCTATACAAATCGCAGCGTTGTCTGTGTTGATAGCAAGTCGTTGATAGTGAGTCATTGATAGTGAGTCGTTGATAGTGAGTCGTTGATAGCGAGTCGTTGATAGTGAGTCAGATATTATTCCCTAAAGCATTTTACTAACATGGCTTTTCTGATACGTTGTAGCTCCTGGAGTTGCCCAATGTACAAATTCTAATATCTCTGTCATTTTATTAATATCTTTTAACCAACGTCTTGTGTCCACTAGTTTAGACTTGTTCTGACTGTTCTGTTAGCACAGACTGCGCATGTAATTTGGATAATATAATTTTCTTTTCTTATTATTTAGTGATATGTTGGCTTAAACAATATATAATTACATGTTTTTCTTGTTAATTATTACCCATGGCTAAGCATTCGTATTTGTGTATTGTGGCTGCATGTTTTTGCTCTGTTAATTTTTACTGAATATAATAATAGTCTGACATAATTAGGTTAACATTATTCTTATTGGGTGTTTTCTGCTTGTCCTGCTCCGTTGATATAACGGATAAAGATTTTGTTTTATGCAAACCACTGACGAGCTTGTCATGTCTTCATGTTTGTTATAATAGAAAGTTACTGCCAATCCCCCGCTCTACGCCAACATTGAAATTAGCAATAATTCTATTACTAGCAGGAGATGTAAGTCTGAATCCTGGGCCAGCTGTTAGACGAAACATTCGGGTGGCCACTACAAACGTTCGATCTGTACGAGATAAGACAACCTCACTTTGTGATTTATTAATTTCAAAGAAAATAGACATCCTTGCTGTAACTGAGACCTGTCTCAGACCACATGATACACATGCATGCATTGCTGACGTTTTCCCTTCTGATTACATCTTTCACCATCGACCACGTTTAGTCGGACGTGGTGGTGCTCTTGGTTTTCTAATATCACTGCAGTTCCAAGTTAAATTACATTCCAACCCCGAATACTCCAGTTTTGAGTCCATCTGTGCTGAAATTTCAGATTCTTCTTTCTGCACATACTTTGTTTGTATCTATCACCCTCCAGGACACCCAGCAAATTTCTTTGAAGACTTGCAGGATCTGTTGGAAAATCTGGCAACCATTCATTCAGAATTTTACAGTCTTGGTGATTTTAATCTTCATTTGGATATATCTTCTACAACTACAACTACGTTTGATGATATTCTGGCATCATTTGATTTGAAAGAACATGTTACCTTTTCGACACATATACATGGCCATTGGCTTGACCTGTTCATAACCCGTTCTACTTGTAGTAATATCCAAGCACCTACTGTTTCAGATGAGTTATCAGACCACCATACTGTCATTGCTAATGTTAACGTTTCTATAACTCCATTACAGTTGAAACACAATGTGTCTTATAGTGGTGAGTGATTTTTATGATGCAAACAATTGCTAATAGCATCAGTCTACATCAACATACATTTCACTCGCATCGTGGCACCACTGTAGCAATATATTTCCCCCAGGATACGTGGTAACGACCGAACCACCATCCACCATTAGTAATGCTTAACATATGTTGAGGTTGTGCGACCTAGTGCGCCCATCTCTTATGCTGCAATGACTAAGGAGAGGAGAAATAAAACACTAACCTTGCTCTGGAATGTGAATCTTTGCTGGAATGACTGCAAAAAACAAACATAACCCGTTATTCATGCAACTTTGCTTTCTACTTTATCACTGCTTGGTAGTCAACATCTTGCTTAGACTGCTTCAGTGGAGTCACAGAAGAATCAACACAGTGCAACGTACTGTGTATTGTGGGGTCCTACAATGACAAGTTACCACCCACAAAAATAGTAGCGAGTTTCCAAACTAGTCATAGCACAACTCAGGGAATATGTCATTCGGTCGTCTGTCTTGTCCGTCAGTGTTGCCAATTCCTGGCTGTTTTCTGACACGCTGCTGCGCGAGATAACATCTTATCTGTGCCGATAGTGACATATCTGACTCAGCCTCGTTGTGGATTGTCAGGAAAACAACCCTAAATACTGGTCTACCAATCTGTTGTAAATGTAGCAATCACGTGGTATTGCTACAAATGACACCAAAGTTTGTTCCTCACTCCTATTACTG
The DNA here is from genome assembly GCA_963995525.1 of Escarpia spicata. Taxonomy (NCBI): domain Eukaryota; kingdom Metazoa; phylum Annelida; class Polychaeta; order Sabellida; family Siboglinidae; genus Escarpia; species Escarpia spicata. The sequence goes on along the minus strand of OZ023218.1, from coordinate 25,574,513 downwards.
GCGGTTGGTACACTGCCAACAATCTCCTTATTATCCCAGCAACTCCACATAATCCCGGCAACCAGGCGATATATTAAATAGAAGGCATACAGTGCACATGAATGCACTGACTGCTACCCCCCCCCCCCCCATTTATGATAAGACTGTCACAGATACGTGTCAGGCAGCGCTAGTTAACACCATAGTGGCATTGACTTAATTCCTGACTTTGAGTTTAGATTGACATTTTCAGTGCAATTCAGTTTTGCACACAAGGTCTCTGTTTATAGGTTACTCTTGCCAGATTTCTTATGGGGCTTGGCAAAATTTAATCAGATTTAATAGGATTACCATTCAAAGCACATAACTCGCAACATCACAGCGGCTCACAAACTTATATAACCTACACAAAAATTGGGGAAAGATACATTTCAATTACACTAAAAAATTACAGTAAAAGGTTACTTTATTAACATTTATTTATAAATTGTTCACAGAATATTTATATTGAAGCTATATTGCCTGCCAAATTGCATTTAGTAGACCTGAAAGATTGTTCACAATTTGAAAGTTACACCTGCAAAATGTTCAACTTTTAAACAAAACAAAAAATTTGTAAACAACTGGCAGTTATTGCTATTTGCACTTTTTGCTTTGAAGTTGGCTAGTTCCTACACTCCTGTCAAATTGGGACTATGCACAACTGAATCAGTGGACTTCTCGCTAATAATCACTTAATGAAACAGACAGATGACTCTACAAAATTGGTTAATTAAACAGACTTTCCATTTATCATGCGATGAACATTACGCGCACTCGCGGGTGTTGGGGAGATTTATGCTTGTGCAGCAACCAAGAAACGTCCCGTCAGGCGTACATCAATCCCATGTGTCTCTGGGTAATCATGTGACACACGAGCGCCAGTTGCCAGGCAACAAATGGAGAGTCCTCTGATTGATCTGCTCGTGGTTTTTGCCTTTACTACACATCATTAGCCACTTGATGAAGTGCCGAAACGACTGATGAGTTCGCTGAAGTCCGCTAATTGGTTGTCGCTCCATATCACAATATTTTATTGTTCGAACATTTCTGGCATGCAACTTTTCTGCCAGATCTCCTGTGTCCACTGTGAGACTGGGCTTTTGGCGAGACGTTTTGTGTCATATAAAGAGCATGTCCCATCCTAGATCACTAAGTCTTGTTCTTCTTCTTCCGTTAGACGACCAACAGCATTTTGTTGATGATTCTGTCGTAGCTTTTTGCGAATGAGACATCCACTTAGTGAGTCAATGACAGGATTGTTCCATTTCCCTGTGTGGGATCTTTTACTTCCCCTGGCATAGACACCAGATAGAAGGGACCAACGGCTTATAGCGTCTCTTCCGAAAGGCAAAGGCAACTTAGGGTGAATGAAATTGCCCAGGTTTCAACACAGCGGCCAAACCAGTGTGGAACCATCGCCCGGCGGCACCAGTGTTCAAACCCCAGTCCCTCCAAACAACAGTCCAGCACTGTAACCCCTTTAGACCTCAGCCATTTTTAAAAAAACACTTGCTGCACCATTTCTAATGTGTTTTCAAGACTCTCCACTAGATGGCACCACTACACAATACAGCTTTTCGTGGTTATTTTGGGCTGGATTTGGCCGAATTGAAGTGTCAGTCTTTGGGTAGATTTGGCCGACTTGAGGTCTAATGGGTTTTAACCAATCGACCACTGCGCCCGACTTGTTCTATGTTTAATCTGAGGTACTGCTAAAATGAACCAAGACAATGCAAGAAGTAAACAAAAAGACTACTGATTCCAGCATGCTGTTAGAACATCAACTTGATTTGTGGCCTGTGCCACCCAGAAACTCACAGAGCAACCAGGGTCAGGTTAAGTGAATGTAAAGGTCAGTGAGAAATCAAGACCTTAGAATGTCTAGCTCAGTCAGTTATCTGTCTGGTGATGTGTGTGGTGCCTGCAGGTGGTGCTGTATGTGGTGCTTGCAGGTGGTGCTGTATGTAGTGTTTGCAGGTGGTACTATATGTAGTGTTTGCAGTTGATGATATGAGTGGTGCTTGCAGGTGGAGATGTGTGTGGTGCTTGCAGGTGCATATGTAAGTGGTGCTTGCAGGTGGAGATGTGTGGTGCTTGCATGTGGTGTAGTGTGTGGTGCTTGCAGGTGGTGCTGTATATGTTGCTTGCAGGCGGTGCCGGTGAGTGGTGCTATGAGTGGTGCAGTGTCCTACCTTGCCACACTGTTTACACTTTCCCTCCTGCCTGCGCCTGTGAACCCAGTGGTGGCGCATTGATGTGTTCTACAACAAACACGCCAATGATGCATACTCAACTACTGCGGTAGTCACCTCTCTGCTAGGTACTTATCTGATGTAGTAGTACCACAATTAGTTAATGAGTACAGGAGCAACATCACAGTTCATTAGACAGAATAGCTTAAGTGTTCCAATTAAATTAAGTACTAACAAAAACAACATTCCTCCAAATGGGATCACTTCATAGTTCATTTTAGGTACATTTCATAGTGCACTGTGCATGATTAATATAGCATGTTTCAATATATATATAGTATTGTGTGTATGTGTATGTGTGTGTCTCAGTGTGTATGTGTGTGTCTCAGTGTGTATGTGTGTGTCTCAGTGTGTATGTGTGTGTCTCAGTGTGTATGTGTGTGTCTCAGTATGTATGCGTGTGTCTCAGTGTGTATTTGTGTGTCTCAGTGTGTGTCTCAGCGTGTATGTGTGTGTCTCAGTGTGTATGTGTGTGTCTCGGTGTGTATGCGTTTCTCAGTGTGTATGTGTGTGTCTCAGTATGTATGTGTGTGTCTCAGTGTGTATGTGTGTGTCTCAGTGTGTATATGTGTGTCTCAGTGTGTATGTGTGTGTCTCAGTTTGTATGTGTGTATCTCAGTGTGTATGTGTGTGTCTCAGTATGTATGCATGTGTCTCAGTGTGTATTTGTGTGTCTCAGTGTGTATGTGTGTGTGTCTCAGTATGTATGTGTGTGTCTCGGTGTGTATGTGTGTCTCAGTGTGTATGTGTGTCTCAGTGTGTATGTATGTGTCTCAGTATGTATGCGTGTGTCTCAGTGTGTATTTGTGTGTCTCAGTGTGTATGTGTGTGTCTCAGTGTGTGTCTCAGTGTGTGTCTCAGCGTGTATGTGTGTGTCTCAGTGTGTATGTGTGTGTCTCAGTGTGTACGTGTGTGTCTCAGTGTGTATGTGTGTGTCTCAGTGTGTATGTGTGTGTCTCAGTGTGTATGTGTGTGTCTCAGTGTGTATGTGTGTGTCTCGGTGTGTATGTGTGTGTCTCAGTGTGTATGTGTGTGTCTCAGTGTGTATGTGTGTGTCTCAGTGTGTATGTGTGTGTATGTGTGTGTATGTGTGTCTCGGTGTGTATGTGTGTGTCTCAGTGTGTATGTGTGTGTCTCAGTGTGTATGTGTGTGTCTCAGTGTGTATGTGTGTGTATGTGTGTCTCGGTGTGTATGTGTGTGTCTCAGTGTGTATGTGTGTGTCTCAGTGTGTATGTGTATGTGTGTGTCTCAGTGTGTATGTGTGTGTATGTGTGTCTCAGTGTGTTTGTGTGTGTCTCAGTATGTATGCGTGTGTCTCAGTGTGTATTTGTGTGTCTCAGTGTATGTGTGTGTCTCAGTGTGTGTCTCAGTGTGTGTCTCAGCGTGTATGTGTGTGTCTCAGTGTGTATGTGTGTGTCTCGGTGTGTATGCGTTTTTTCAGTGTGTATGTGTGTGTCTCAGTATGTATGTGTGTGTCTCAGTGTGTATGTGTGTGTCTCAGTGTGTATCTGTGTGTCTCAGTGTGTATATGTGTGTCTCAGTGTGTATGTGTGTGTCTCAGTGTGTATGTGTGTGTCTCAGTGTGTATGTGTGTGTCTCAGTGTGTATGTGTGTGTCTCAGTGTGTATGTGTGTGTCTCAGTTTGTATGTGTGTGTCTCAGTGTGTATGTGTGTGTCTCAGTGTGTATGTGTGTGTCTCAGTGTGTATGTGTGTATAGTATTGTACTGTCATGTATGTTATGATGCAGTATTTGATGACTTGTGGTGCGATGTAATAGTTACAAATGACCCTTCATAGTTATTACATACAACTGTTTGTGCATGTTTTCTACGTTGTTCAAAGTTACATAATCTTCATCAAACACCAAGTATGAACCCAGTGAATCTTGACAAAGTTTCTGGGGTTGTAGATGAACTGCTGAAAGTTTTGTGCCTGAGATACAAAGTGTTTACACATAGCCTAGACTGATTAGGGTGAGATTAGTGTGGTCTCACAAATCAACTATCGGGTATTGCCGTGATATGGAAATTGAATTATGAGCCTACTGTGGTGTTAAAATTCAATTATGAGTGTTGTGGTAATGCAGCAGTTGCCATCCAACCATGAGTAATGCAGCAGTTGCCATCCAACCATGAGTAATGCAATAGTGTTGCAATTTAACAAAGAGTACTGTTCTTTTGTTACAATTCAATTATGAGTATTGTTTGTTCCTGTGCTGTGATTTATGTATAAGTAATGGCATCGAATTGCAATTCCACTATAAGAATTGCTGTTGCTGTTGCTATTTCGTCATGGGCCTAGTAGAGTTGCTATTTCATCATGGGCCTAGTAGTGTTGCTATTTCATCATGGGCCTAGTAGTGTTGCTATATAGTCATGGGCCTAGTAGTTTTGCTATTTCATCATGGGCCTAGTAGTGTTGCTATTTCATCATGGGCCTAGTAGTGTTGCTATTTAGTCATGGGCCTAGTAGGGTTGCCATTTCATCATGGGCCTAGTAGTGTTGCTATTTCATCATGGGCCTAGTAGTGTTGCTATTTAGTCATAGGCCTAGTAGTGTTGCTATTTAGTCATGGGCCTAGTAGTGTTGCAAGTACATGTATCTCCTTTGACGGGTCATGGAATGTGTTTTAGAGAAGACAATGATACCTTTTCATAGTTATTTACACGTTTTTTATTTGCTATGTATTTCTACTGGACCTTTCTCCTACCTGAGGGAACTGAGTGGTGAACCACTCTGATCTACAGGACCTTTCTCCTACCTGAGGGAACTGAGTGGTGAACCACTCTGATCTACAGGACCTTTCTCCTACCTGAGGGAACTGAGTGGTGAACCACTCTGATCTACTGGACCTTTCTCCTACCTGAGGGAACTGAGTGGTGAACCACTCTGATCTACTGGACCTTTCTCCTACCTGAGGGAAATGAGCGGTGAACCACTCTGATCTACAGGACCTTTCTCCTACCTGAGGGAACTGAGCGGTGAACCACTCTGATCTACTGGACATTTCTCCTACCTGAGGGAACTGAGCGGTGAACCACTCGGATCTACTGGACATTTCTCCTACCTGAGGGAACTGAGTGGTGAACCACTCTGATCTACTGGACCTTTCTCCTACCTGAGGGAACTGAGCGGTGAACCACTCTGATCTACTGGACATTTCTCCTACCTGAGGGAACTGAGCGGTGAACCACTCGGATCTACTGGACATTTCTCCTACCTGAGGGAACTGAGTGGTGAACCACTCTGATCTACTGGACATTTCTCCTACCTGAGTGAACTGAGCGGTGAACCACTCTGATCTACTGGACATTTCTCCTACCTGAGGGAACTGAGCAGTGAACCACTCTGATCTACTGGACCTTTCTCTACCTGAGGGAACTGAGCGGTGAACCACTCTGATCTACAGGACCTTTCTCCTACCTGAGGGAACTGAGCGGTGAACCACTCTGATCTACTGGACCTTTCTCCTACCTGAGGGAACTGAGCGGTGAACCACTCTGATCTACAGGACCTTTTTCTTACCTGAGGGAACTGAGTGGTGAACCACTCTGATCTACTGGACCTTTCTCCTACCTGAGGGAACTGAGCGGTGAACCACTCTGATCTACAGGACCTTTCTCCTACCTGAGGGAACTGAGTGGTGAACCACTCTGATCTACTGGACCTTTCTCCTACTTGAGGGAACTGAGTGGTGAACCACTCTGATCTACAGGACCTTTCTCCTACCTGAGGGAACTAAGTGGTGAACCACTCTGATCCAGATGGTGCCACTAATGGGGTGAGTTTTAAATGATCAAAATACAGTGGAACCTCAATATTAAGATGACCCTCAGGACTGGGCAAAAATGACCTGAATGGTGAGGTGACCTTATTAGGAAGACCAGTTTTCTATACTTTACTGTTACAGAAATAATTTGGGACTGTCCTGGGGTGACCTTAATTGTCAGGTGGCTGTATTACTGAGGTAAAGCAAGGTTCAACTGTACTGTGAGTGTGATAATTTATTGCGTTGGTTTGTTGCTACATGGCTCAATATAAGCTACTATGCTACGTCACAGTACTACTGTGCTACGTCACAGTACTACTGTGCTACATCACAGTACTACTGGTGCAAACTGTTCTGACACTGCAATTCAATGAAAACAAATCAAAAGATATCATGCGCCATTGATGAAAATATTCATCATGAAGTTGTACCAAGAAAATAAAACTAATAATATGATTTAGTCACACACGGAAGAGAGGAGCTAAAAGGACTCACCTCTCTGTAGTTCCGTGGCCCAGCTTCTCGAAATGTGGCCTTGCATTTGAAGTTGACCTTTATCTAAAATGAAATAGTGCAACATTGAATGATTACGAATGTGAAACTGGTCTACTCTGGCATACTAGTCACTACACCAAATGTTCTCTGCTGTCACATACATTACACAAACTGAGAGAAATGTATTGATATTTCCCTAGCCTGTGACTACAAACAAAATAATATTTAGCAAACGATAACAACACTGATTAAAATGTTACCTAAAGTTGTCAAGTGCATCGCCCATGAAACGACCAAAAGAGAAGCACACAATTACTAATAAGAGTCCGTAGACTGCTTCTGATTATTTGATTATTCCATCCAATAGTTCAGGATGATTACACACGTATCGCAAAACTACCATTTATATTTCCTTCACACGTTCAACCATTAGAGGAAATTCAAAGATGTAGACTATGTTCCGCATTGCCACTGTCATTTTGCTGTCATGCGGATGTCATGCAGATGTCATGCGGATGTCATTCGGTTACAGTATATGCACTGTCAATAGAGTGTTTTGAAATTAATATAAATCTGTGATCTAGAATCATGGGAGGACCTCAGCCCCCTGGATATTCACCATGTTCTGATGCCAATGACCGATGCATTTGTAACAGGGTTTTCCATGAGCATAACGGGTAAATAAAAAATGAGAATGGGTAAATTGGAAATGTTCACTGGCTAAGGGCTTGCCAGAAACAAACCAGCAGAGTCAGCAGTGTTGGTCAAGTCTTGCAATAGCAGGAGCAGAAATAAACCAATCAACAACTGTGCCCTCTATCAACCAGAATGTGACACCCATGAGACAGACGCCAGGACATGTAGTATCATCAGAACACGGCCAACGTGATCAACAAGAGAAAGATATAACTCCCAATGAGATGTGTGGAATGATCCGGAATCAAACATGGTGGAAACTGATTGTTGTTGTCCACTGCTCAGTCAACTGAGTATCACGAATCTTCGATGATATCCCTGATGTTTCCTAGTTTCAGTTATATCCTGGTTACGGATAGTCGTGCTGTCATCGAAGATTCCTGATACTTTGTCCTCTTTATATTGTTGACAGTCGGTCATTTAACATTCCGGGCGTCTTTTCATATTGTATTCTTATGTCAGGTCTTGCAATGGTTCACTTCAAACTGACACATATGTAAAACTTTGATCTTAGAGTCAATAACCCTGAACATGGGGAAATGGAAATATTAAAAATATCGTTAAACAGAAGGGAAGTGGTAATTGCAAATGGAAAGGGGGTATTTGTGTGATAGAAGAAATCAACATTATGGTTGGAACATGAACAGAGATAGATAGGAGGGAGAAGGAGACTTTGAGGGGAAAAGGGAGAGAGGAAGGATGGCAAATAAGAAACAACAAAGAGGGAAGTTTGTTTTCACTCCATATAATAATTATGTTGTGTTACATCAGTTCGCACTTACACATGTATGCATATACCCGTGTGTGTATATATATATATATTATATATCAATGCATTTGCATACATGTACGACATGAACATAGTATTTGTACGACATGAACATAGTATTTGTACGACATGAACATAGTATACTGGTTGCCCCATACTTTTTACCACAAATATGTTGCTTTCATAAATATTTAAAGAAGCGTTTGCAATAGATATCCATATTCTATTTCTTAAATGCTTATTTCATTCAATTTACGTCAATAAATGACTTACCCGTTCTAACTCTGCCAGACAACCAGTGTGAATGAGTATCTTGCAAGCTGCACATTTCTTTCTCTGTCCTGTACGCTGCAAACCACAAACAAATAATAAGAGAATGTTCTCCGTCTGGGTCTGCAGAAATCATCCAAGGACCACACTGTCTATGAGACGGTCTCAGGAGTAAGTAAGTAAGAAATGTTATGTGTTTGTTTATGTCTATGTAATAAGTGGCAAAAACCATAAGGTCATTACGCCAATATATGGGGCGGGGGGCGGGGAGCATGTTCCAAAGCACTACAAGGAATTTAGAATCGTCTGCCCAGCCTAGATTTAAAAGTGTCCACCGTGGCTGCAGACATAACTGTTTCGGTTAGTCCGTTCCAGTTCTTTACTGTTCTATTAAAAAAGCTGTTAGCATAAAGCCGGGTCCTGGCCGGCACCTGACTAAATCGTTCACTGTGGCCAAGAGTGTTGTTAATTGAGTGAACAAGGTGGCTCGGCAAAGGAAGGGCTGTTTCTCCGTGTAGAGATTTATAGAACATTGTTAGGTGGCTGACCTCTCTGCAGCTTTCTAGGGACTCCCATTTGAGTGTTTCCATCATTAATGTTACGCTGCTTTCCCGACTTTTGTTACCCATTACAAATCTCACTGCTCGTCCCTGTATTTTATCAAGCTTGTTAATATTTTTTTTGTATATGGGCCCCAAAGCAGCGCTCGCGTATTCGAGGTGATGATGAACAAGTGCAAAGTAAGCAGAGTGTTTAGTTTTCTCGGAGCATTTATACAGATTTCTCTTGATAAAACCACGATTTGATTTGGCAGATAGGTGGGATATGTGAATGTTCCATCTGAGGTCATCAGAGAACTCCACACCTAGGTAAGGGCAGTGGGACTTGATATTTGTGTTGCTCTCCTCCTTGTTCCCTGGTGTCCAGGGTGATGGTCAGGTACAACATTACCAAACCACTCATTGTGTTTTTTCTTTCTAAAGTGTTATATCCACTGCTCCCTCTCTCCATCTTTCCCCTCCCCCGATCTCCTCATGTCCCTCCTCTGCAGTCCTCCCATCTCAGCTGTGGCCTTCCCCCTTTCCTGTGTCCTTTGTGTTGTTCCGCCTATGCTCCTTTTGGTATTTTTCCGGCATCCATCTTTGCCAACTGGCCTGCCCATCTCACCCAGCCTCTCAATAATCTTCCTGTTACGCTGCATTGCAGTCAAACGTTGTTCATCCTTCTTTTGATTTACCATCCAAAATTTCTATTAGCTAGTCTCAATTTGCATAAAGATGTTTCATTCACTATGTGGCACCATTATATCAGTATAATCTCCCTATGATACAGGGTGACGATCAAACCACCCCCATACCATATGATATAGGGTGATGATCAAACCACCCCCATACCATATGATACAGGGTGACGATCCAACCACCCCCATACCATATGATAAATGGTGATGATAAAACCACACCCACACAATATGATACAGGGTGACGATCAAACCACCCCATATCATACGATACATGGTGATGATCAAACCACCCCCATACCATATGATACAGGGTGACGATCCAACCACCCCCATACCATATGATACAGGGTGACGATCAAACCACCCCATATCATATGATGCACGGTTATGATCCAACCACCCCCATACCATATGATACATGGTGACGCTCAAACCACCCCATACCATACGATACAGGGCGACGATCCAACCACCCCCATACCATATGATACATGATGACGATAAAACCACCCTCATACAATATGATACAGGGTGATGATCCAACCACCCCCATATCATATGCACTGGTATCATGTAACAAAGTAAAACTACTTCATCACTCTACTTGAGTAGTTTTTTCAAGTAACGGAGAGTTACGAAGTATAATTTATATTAACTACTTCTACTTGTAACAAAGTAGTTTTATCTAAGGTAACATATCAATATATTTTTGTTACATTTTATTCTGAATAACGTTGCCTGTTGGCATTCCGCCCGTCAACAACATTTCATTAAACGTATTTAATTACAAGAAATGAGAGCTATGGTAAACTATGTTAACATGGTAAACTATGTTAACATGGTAAACTATGTTAACATGGTAAACTATGTTAACATGGTAAACTATGTTAACGCGGTAATAACTGTCACTTGTTTTGTGTGAATATGGTAAAGTCTTTAGGAACAGTAAATGTGGTGCAAGGCATTATTTGTTTTGCGCCGACACTAATCGAATCGTTTCCCTTCTGCCAGTCCTGGCTTCTGCAAATAGGTGCCTTTGGTGGATTCACCTGGCTTCGGCAACTTGTAAAGTGCAATTGAAATTCACACATACAGTGTATGCTATGCCTTGCATAATAATTGGATTGATATGTTTTAATGCAGCGTAGTAGAGAAGATCAGTATGCTAACATTGCACAAATATTATATATAAATTCTTCAACAGCATACGAAACGGCGAATCGATCGCAGTATTATTCGGCACGGTAAATGTGCGTTCTAAATTGGTGTTTTGGTATTGATTGAAAAACGAAGTTAAGCCAACTATGAGCATATTTATTATAATTTTGTCAATCTTGAGTCAACCTTAGCACTATATTTGTCAACTCATGTGCGTGCTGAGGTCTCATTACGCCATCGGTACCATATTATCATTCTGTTCACCGTGGCCTGTTAATCTGCAATCTATTTTAAAACTGTACAACATTTATGAATTTTATTAAATTCAACATTCGACAGTGTATGACTTTTAAACATAATACACATTGACGTTGGCTGGCATCTTAATAATCTTCATAAACCATGGCCTGCACACTGACTGTGACTTCGCCGGTGGTCTTGGTGGAGGGACCATGGCCATCGTCATAGCTAGCGCCCATGGTGGCAGACACGGGAACACATTTCCGTGCCCCATTGTCGAATTTGTGAAAACAAAAAATAAATTTTTCTATAGAACATTATTCGTATACATAATTCATATATGTTGGAGTTAAACAGTCATTATTTTTACTGTCTTAATTTTTTTTTTCCCAATGCAGTAATTATTGTTGGTTACTTGCTTGACAAAACATCTTTCCGTTCTACTTTTACTTCAAGTACTTTTTAAAAGTACTTTTATTTTTACTAAACTAGGTTTTTAGACGGTACTTTTATTTCTACTCAAGTATAAAATTAAAATAATTCAGTCACCCCTGCCCACATGTGATGCGCAACATATTTTTGTATTTTACAAACTTATGCGACCACCATAACTAGGCCTACAGAAAACAGTCGACAGTAATAAATTCTTAATCACGTCCACAGAAAGCGTACAAGGCACCTTCTATCCTTGGACCCAATCACCACTAGCACACAATCTAAGCCCATAAAACGTGCGAGTACCATAAGTATTATACACTGACTAACCCATGCCAAACCATGTTGACAATCTAGGCCTTCCTGAGGGCACTACACCACATGTGCTGATCCAGGCAACCACACTAATGGCACCGAGATCAGCTGTTATTGTTTGGGTAATGTGTACCTGGGCTGCACTAATGTACTGGCTGCTGGAGAATGGCATCCCTCAATTAACACTATCCACAGGAGACAGTGCAAGTTGGCAACACAAGTTGCAACTGTCTAACGTGTTTACATCAATGGTGTGCCAACAAAACCAAGGCGAGAAGTGTATGGACTGAAAAAGTGAACACAGAGAAGCCTGGATTGTACTGATAAGGTAACCTCATGATATGTTACGATACTAGCTAAAACTAAAATGGAGTTGGTTGTTATGGCTGTTGTAGTGCTGCCATCCTTGGGGGTGAATTGATACGCCAGGTGGTTGGGTGGACAAGGCGAGAGCCGCAAGTACAAAGTACATCTGGAGGGTATGGGACATAACATGTCATATTTTTTCAATAGTGTCTTCAAAATGGTACATTTTGAAGAATGTTAACTTGTTCCTTGATCATTGTATACGCTAACATTTGTTTTACTTGAAATGTACTTGATATTTTGGCAAGTACAACTGACTTAGTACAAGTAAAATTACTAAGTCCAAGTACTGACAAATTACAAAGTACAAGTCTAAGGACTTGGCCCCCCCCCCATCCAACACCGATGACAACAGGCAGTAGGGTACATTAACAAGGTGAAAGTCCCGAAAGTTGCATAGAGCAGAACCAGTGATAGTGAGAAGTAACTTCTACCTTCTTAATTATGATAGTAACACAGTCGTCAAACATGCTGAAAAATTGATGCAGTTGACATATGACAACAGACAGTGACCCGCTGGAGTGTCAAGTGGTCAACACTGTGTTTCTTACAGACATGAAGTCTTACCGAGCAGGCGCCTTCACCGACGTAACAGAAATCTCCGGACGCACTCGTGTCTGTCCACATGTGGTCTCCATTGACTGCAGCCTCCTGCAACACGCAGCCTCCGTACCATTACATCTCGACCACAGTCATCCGTACAATACTATCCTCAAACCAGTTGGTTAAGGTTGGTGCCATAAATTCGCAATGTCGAAAAAACTGTTCCGATTACCCTGGTAGTGTTGGTTCAACCCCCACCCACCAAAACGTGGTGCGGGACTTGCGATTTTACAATCTAAAATTGATATTAGCATCAGTTTGCATTAATATGTTTTACTCAATAGGTGACGCCAGTTAGGACACGAGAAGATGATAGAAATGTCATGTCAGGGAGATGATGACTGTTAGAGAGAGGGAGGGAGGGAGGAAGAGAGGGAGGGAGGAAGAGAGGAAGGGAGGGAGAGAGGAAGGGAGGGAGAGAGGGAGGGAGGGAGGGAGAGAGAGGGAGAGAGAGAGAGAGGGAGAGAGAGAGGGAGAGAGAGAGGGTGAGAGAGAGGGAGAGAGGGAGGGAGAGAGGGAGGGAGAGAGGGAGGGAGAGAGGGAGGGAGAGAGGGAGGGAGAGACAGAGGGAGGGAGAGGGAGGGAGGGAGAGGGAGGGAGGGAGAGGGAGGGAGGGAGAGGGAGGGAGAGGGAGGGAGAGGGAGGGAGAGGGAGGGAGAAGGAGAGGGAGGGAGGGAGGGAGGGAGGGAGGGAGGGAGGGAGGGAGGGAGGGAGGGAGGGAGGGAGGGGGAGGGAGGGGGAGGGAGAGAGAGAGATAGCATGTGCCATGATGAAGAGAGTCGCAGAACAGAACACCTGCAACAGATACAAACATACAGCAAGACGACTCCTTCACCCCTTCAACTCATCCCGGAAGTGCATGCTCATCAAAGTCTACAGCCGGATACTAGGGATGTCATGTTTGCTTAGTTTAACACATCCATGTGTTGTTACTTCGCACCCATAAAGGCGGTGACTCTGGCATCCATGTGGACCAGGGACCATTTCACTAACATTCTTTAAGCTCATAAGCCTGATTTTGCTCTTTAAAATCAATTTCACTTCTTAGCAGTGATCTTGTACAGAGAACATAGCCAACACTAGGGTGCGCCACCGAGACATTTTTGCTGGGGTGTCACAGATATAGTGTCCTCAGTGATACCGTGCCACCTTTTCGCATTTTGAAACACCTCCTCACATTTAACAGCAGATTATGTTTAATGATTGCTTTTCCTTACGAGTTCATCATCTCTTGAAGTGATCACCGTGCTCTTCCATCTAAGGTCCCTGTGTTTGCACACTTCAATATCCTGTTACAAATCTGGAGTTTGTTACAAGTTTGAGCCAAACTGATACGCCAGCTTCCCTGTTTGACGCATGCTGCCTGATGCAGACTGATTCACTGTATCAAATATAACAGATCCTGTGGCACAAACTAATCTACAATGGTGAGAAAAAGCGATCGCACAATCCAGATGGTTGCATGCGACAGATTAGAAATGAGTGTTGATGAAAAACCGAGACAAGATTGGATACTTGCGGTGTGGTGCTGTAGACAAGTTTGCCTCTTGAACAGCCGAGTGCATGCACTAAATCACTGCATCAATGCCACTTTTCCACATGGCAGACATGTGTGTTTCTTCAAAGGCTGGGAATTTTTCGTAATAAATACACAGATTATCGACAGCTGCTGCATTGCTGCCAAGGAATACTCATCTTGGTATGTGGAGGAGGGATATAAATTCAGTTCAGCGTTTTATAAAAAAATCCTGCTTCAGCATCGTCGTTGTTACTGTTACACAGTGTAACATTATGTTACGTTATAACGGCTGGCCGTCACATTCAATTTCAGTTACGTCATCCCTGCCTTCCGCGATCCTCGTATGCAACATTTGCGAGCGCCGTGGGAACCATAAGCCGCCTTGTGGCCGGTGCAAAAAGATGCCGTGACATGTCAATTAATCCAAGTAATCGAAATGCAATATGGGTCTTGGTAGCACGGCTATAAAACAACATGGCGTAATGATTGCACGTGAAGACCTGCTTAGGACTGCACTGTCTCACTCAGCATGAGTGCTAGCCCATCCACTGGCACATAAAACAATATGTACACGCGATTGTCAGCGGATTAACTACACCAGGCACTTGATGAAGCTGATGACAGACATCTCGCTTTTATAGAGGAATACTCTGCTATTATGATCATCCTTGATAATATTGGTCGTAATAAGAGATTGTTCTGAGTACTGTTGTACGATTGTAACATTCACCTACAGAATGAAACATTGAACATGGTTATTCATTATATGCAGCTATTCTTAAAAAAATATTAAATAATTTTAAATTCTCATTTCAAATCAATATTGCTACAACAACAGGGCCTCGACAACTCTGAGGGTGGATTGCACGTACCGTCCAATCGACAGACGATCGTAATTCTCGCTTCTGGTAGCCATACTCGGCATGACTCGGGTGCAGCAAGTTACTGCTGTCCTGTGTGCTCTTGCTGATGGCCTTTCTACAAACAGATAGACAGTGTGGTCAGTGAGTATCAGACACTCACAGTATCTAGATATTAATATATTAGTTTTAAGGCATTGTAATTAGAGACGTCATGTACACTGCTTTGGCAGTAAAACTGGGTTTTCTTCATTTTGGGATAGTCCCACAATCAACTGGATTAGTGTTAAAATCTACTGACAGACCAATATTTTATGGTATATTTTGTTTACCGATTTTAAATCTCCGTAGACCAGGTGAATTCCATGGTTTAAAAAAATAATTTAATTTTGCTTCATTTTGATTCCAACTATATTCCTAACAAAAAGTTCACATAAATATATTTTAAAATTAACACATTCCGGCAATAGAGTGGTTCATTTTTCACACGCACTCCTACCAATCATAATCATGTCATTGAAAGTGTTACACTAAATAAGCAATGCCTTGCATTGCACTTGTGCCGAATTAATGACATAACACGCACAACATACTGGGCCAGGACTCCATTACAAAGTACAGATTATCACATCCAGCTAATCTACCATCTAACAAACACTCTACCAAACCATCTTCCTGTTCTATTGTCACACTGCAATAATAATCAATGCCGAGTGGGGCAGCTATCTCTGTATAATCTTACCCAGGCCCGAGACTCTAAATACTTTGTTGGCCAGATGTCAAAACAGGCTGTTTGACACAAGAGAAATTATTGCCCATTTTATGATTGCTCCAGAGGTATATTGGCAACAGGTGGAGAATTGATCAACTCCTTGTCAACAGTTACTAACATGTTGTTCTGGGTTAACATTTTTATTCATCGCCACCACATGTTGATACACATATCCACTGAACAAAATGCCACAATGAAACCACTATCAACACTGAAAAAATATTCTGTTGGTAAAATGTCATCGATACATCATAATCAATACTGGCTCACTTTTTCATTAAACAAAACAACACTGTGAAAGCCTTATCAATGTTGACACACTTTTCACTGAACAAAATGCCAAGTCTTGTAACAGTTTCCAATACCTAGGAACAAACTTGATCAAGGTCAGGGTTTACTGGATCACATAGCAGGTCAGGCATTTAATTAACACCTCTAAAATTAAGCTTCCTGCACATGCGAACATGCAATTTAAGACTGCATGATTGAAAGGTCTGATATATATCTAGAGTATTGCCAAGCTGACCTCTTTCACAGGTAGTTAATCTCCCTGGATGATCGACTCCTTAGTTAATATACCTGGTAACCTACTTCCTTGTTCAAACAATGTTACGCTGGTCAACTACTGCATGAATCCTGTCAAAAACCACATATTCCATCAAGTATAACATGTGCTAAATATTTACCTTAAGTGAAATGCTTAAACTACAATACCCCCGTATAGAATTTGCATCCTAAAAGCATGCATATTCAATAGGATTTGATATTATCTTAATGGTCGCTCAATTTTGGTATTCACATTGTCAGAGGCCATCTGGGATATGATCTTGTATTTCATGATTCAATAAATAGATATTGCTTGTGGTCAATAGTATTTTGTGTGGTGACCATGTGCATTTTGTCTGTCATGCTGTCTTCATTTGGGAAACATCTATAAATATATCCATGGTCCTTGCTTGTATATTTCACCGGCTGGTTCCGGTCTATAAACTGTAGATTGTGTAGAATACATCAGACTGCAGTGTTTACAATTTAACTGCTTAACTGTCCGCATATAGAAGGCAGTCTTAGTTGTTCCTGGATGAGTAACTACGAGTATGAGACAAGTTCTTGCACATGTACAGATGTTGTTGTGTCTGTATCGCGCACTATTTCACAATGTCTGTCAGTGAGTCAGTGATACCACAATCGCCGACATAAACCAAGCCAGAAACTCAAAGCTACGAATGAAATACCTTCGTATGGCCTTCCTACGCACTAGTCTACGCATCATGTCTCTCTCTACACTGACAGATACAGTTCGGCCATGTGCTGACACCCGTCTCACTGCTATCATAGCCATTGGAATGCCATCACACATTACCTGTCAGTTACCACAGGTGAACTACGGTGCTCAACACATAGGCTTGTCTAGTGGTATTCATGCTGCTCAACTAGGTTTTTCCTCATTGTAGTGTGTTAGACCGTTAGGCAGGTAATTACAATGGCTTGATGTCATTGGGGCTTGGCACTGCCACGCTGTCCGGAAGTGACTGCGTACTTGGATCACAACACCGACACTGTCTGACAGTGACACTGGTACAGGAACATGACACTACCAGATAGACTGATAGTGACACTAGACACTGGTGCAGGAACACAACAGTACCAGACAGTCTGACAATGACACTATTGGAAGTACATGACACTGTCAGACAGACTGACACTGACACTACTGGTGGAACATGACACTGCCAGACAGATTGACAATGACACTAACAGAGGTACACGACACTGACAAACAGACTGACAGTGACACTAGCAGAGGTACAAGACACTGCCAAAAGGACTCACACTGACACTAGTGGAGGAACATGACACTGCCAGACAGATTGACACTAGTACGTTTTCCCAGAATGTTCTATTCATGTAGATTGTCACAGAAACACACATGACCTGGCCCTGTAGTTTGTGTGGGTGGCTTCGCAATGGGATCTGTGAACTATGGGCTCCCAGAGGGCTTTGAGAACTATGGATTCCTCAATGGTGCATGTGAACTATGGGCTCCCAATTGGCTGTGTGAACTATGGGATCTTAATGGGATGTGTGATCTATGGGCTCCCAATGGGCTGTGTGAACTATGGCCTTCCAATGGGTTGTGTGAACTATGGACTTCCAATTGGTTGTGTGAACGATGGGCTCTCAATGGATGAACTTTGGGCTTGCAATTGCGTGTGAGAACTGTGGGCTGCCACTTGTGTTCCCCATTTAACTCACTGCTGTTAACATCCCTGATGATGCTCCTTGAAGCAGACACAACTGCGGGATGCTGGCTGTAACTGTGATGATGGGCAGCAGACAGGCTGGGGCCAGTCCATCAGCTCCAGCCTCCTGCAGTCACACATACCATACACACCTGTCTAGTGACCGCCGGCCTACACACTGTCTCATACACACGCACGCATGCACACATACACACACACACACACACCTGTCTAATGACCGCCGGCCTACACACTGTCTCATACACACGCACACATGCACACACACACCTGTCTAGTGACCGCCGGCCTACACACTGTCTCATACACGCACGCACGCACGCACACACGCACACCTGTCTAGTGACCGCTGGTCTATACACTATCTCATACACACACACACACACCTGTCTAGTGACCGCTGGCCTACACACTGTCTCATACACGCACGCACGCACACACGCACGAACACACACACACCTGTCTAGTGACAGCTGGTCTACACACTGTCTCATACACACACGCACGCACACGCACGTACACACACACACCTGTCTAGTGACAGCTGGTCTACACACTGTCTCATACATGCATGCACGCACACACGCATGCACGCACGCACGCACACCTGTCTAGTGACCGCCGGTCTACACACTGTCTCATACACATGTACACGCATGCACACACACACCTGTCTAGTGACCGACGGCCTACACACTGTCTCATACATGCATGCACGCACACACGCATGCACGCACGCACGCACACCTGTCTAGTGACCGCCGGTCTACACACTGTCTCATACACGCATGCACACATACACACCTGTCCATGGACCGCTAGGCCTACTCATGGTCTCGCACTTGCATGCATGCACACAGTCTAGAAACAGCCCGTTGACACAGTGTGTCACTCACACACAAGCATAAATGCACGCACGCATGCATGCACACATGCACTCACACACACACACTCAACACACCTGCCTAGAGACAGCATGGCTTACACATATTACACACCCTCTCAAATACAGTGAGTGATCACATCCTACCATTTCACTAACATTCTTATCAGCTCAAGCCCTATTTGGTTCTTTAAGATCAACGTTGCACCTTAACGGTGATCTGTATGTATAGTGACCATTGTCAACACCAGGGAGCGCCACCACGACAGTTTGCCAGTGTCACATGGAAATAACGACTTAAACAGCTCACGCCCATCTATGGAGGAACAAATTCTTGTTTAATTTGTGCCATTTGGTGAAATGATCAATAGTCAATTGTCTCTGGTAGGAGAAAGGTCTTAAAGAAAAGCCATGCATACAAAATATGTAAATAAAAAATGTAAATGATTACTACACTGTATTGTGTTTTCTGAACTACATCACCATTTGGTACATCAGTGGCCAATTACCCAAGGAAGTGAAGGAGCATACATGGAGGCGAGTGGATCTTGGCACTTTGGAGGAGATGCACATACAATATCCCACTATTAGTGTATATGTTGACGGGAGCAATGTCCTGGCATTTTATAACTGATCTCTGACAAATTTGATATAAATAAAATTTATATGAATTTTATTTAAAACCGAGTCTAGGAAATCACGTTATTGCCTGGTACTGTAACATTGATGATCACCATGTTGTCTTTCAATGGTCCATTTAGTACCCGATTAAACACATAACTCATGTGATCATGCAATGCATGCCTAGGTGGTATCACAGGGGAACGTATAGTGCCATCCATAACACATCAGACCACGCTGCTCGTCAAATAATGATAACAATACTTTGTCTTGTTCCTTTAAGTGCACCATTATGGTAACTCTAACAGCACGGATTTAGCATATTTCCTTCAACATATTACACGATATCATTGTTCAAATTAACCAACCAATGCTAGCAGCCACAATTCTATATCCCTTGCACACACACTTCGTGCTTGACGCCAAACTGGGTCAAACATGCGAGAGTCATATTGAGAAAATAACAAGATTTGTAGGCTAGAGTCAGATGTGAAGGCCAGACTATTAATGCATCTAATGATGTTCTGAAGAATGATTCACACGAGGGGAAGTGACAACAGAGGTCTGTCGTGGAGGAAATGACTCGGACTTTCTTTCGTGTCGCAAGTGCCATCTGACCCCGATGAACACGTCTCGCACAACTGGCACTCAGATGGAGATGTGTGCTTGTTCACATCACACATACAACTTGCCTGTGTGAGGAGATATATCAGGCTAGAGAGCATCTCATCGCTACAGACATATATGATTATCAGACAACAGAGACATATCAGGCTACACAGACATCATTGCTACAGGGACATCTCATTGCTACAGAGACTTATATCACTGCTACATCTAGACATCTCACTGCTACAGAGACATCTCACTGCTACAGAGACATCTCACTGCTACAGAGACATATCACTGCTACAGAGACATCTCACTGCTACAGAGACATATCATTGCTACAGAGACATATTAGGCTACAGATGTATATCATTGCTACAGAGATATATCACTGCTACAGAGATATTACTGCTACAGAGATATCACTGCTACAGAGATATTACTGCTACAGAGATATCACTGCTACAGAGACATAGAATTGCTACAGAGATATATCATTGCTACTGAGGCATACAATTGCTACATATATATAATTACTACAGAAACATCTCATTGCTAGACAAATCATTGCTACACAGACATATCATTGCTACACAGACATATCATTGCTACACAGACATATCTTTGCTAAGTATATCATTGCTACAGAGACATCTCATTGTTACAGAGACATCTCATTGCTAGATATATCATTGCTACGGAGACATCTCATTGTTAGAGATACCATTGCTACAGAGACATATAATTGCTACAGAGACATCTCAATACTAGATATATCATTGCTACAGAGACATAGAATTGCAACAGAGGCATATAATTGCTATACAGACATATCATTGCTACATAGGCATATCATAGAGAAATCTCACTTACACAGAGACATCTCATGGCTACAGAGACAGATTGCTACAGAGATCTATGTATCACTGCTACAAAGACAATGCATTGATACACAGACACCTCCTTGTTGCTTAACTTGTACATTCAGTCACCTAGTTAATATTATTAGACTTGTACATTCAGTCACCTAGTTGATATTATTACACTTGTACATTCAGTCACCTCGTTTATATTATTAGACTTGTACATTCAGTCACCTAGTTGATATTATTAGACTTGTACATTCAGTCACCTAGTTGATATTATTAGACTTGTACATTCAGTCACCTAGTTGATATTATTAGACTAGTACATTCAGTCACCTAGTTGATATTATTAGACTTGTACATTCAGTCACCTAGTTGATATTATTAGACTTGTACATTCAGTCACCTAGTTGATATTATTAGACTTGTACATTCAGTCACCTAGTTGATATTATTAGACTTGTACATTCAGTCACCTAGTTGATATTATTAGACTTTTACATTCAGTCACCTAGTTGACATTATTAGACTTGTACATTCAATCACCTAGTTGATATTATTAGACTTGTACATTCAGTCACCTAGTTGATATTATTAGACTTGTACATTCAGTCACCTAGTTGATATTATTAGACTTGTACATTCAGTCACCTAGTTGATATTAATACACTTGTACATTCAGTCACCTCGTTTATATTATTAGACTTGTACATTCAGTCACCTAGTTGATATTATTAGACTTGTACATTCAGTCACCTAGTTGATATTATTAGACTTGTACATTCAGTCACCTAGTTGATATTATTAGACTTGTACATTCAGTCACCTAGTTGATATTATTAGACTTGTACATTCAGTCACATTGTTGATATTATTAGACTTGTACATTCAGTCACCTAGTTGATATTATTAGACTTGTACATTCAGTCACCTAGTTGATATTATTAGACTTGTACATTCAGTCACCTAGTTGATATTATTAGACTTGTACATTCAGTCACCTAGTTGATACTGTTAGATCAGTAACTGGTCAGAGGTTCCATTACCTGGCTTCGAGTACAGGTACTAAGACACAGGTACAAGCACTTGCCCTGTGTATGGTTACAGACTTGCGTGGGCAGGAATGCGTAGCTGGCAGTGTCATTGACCACTGGTGTATTAGAAATCAAAACAACTCTATGCTTCAGTAACAACCAGTAACTCTAGGCAGACAACCATAATAGCAGGACTCTGGCAGCGTCTCATTTTATGCCTGAAAGTTTTATATCAGACATTTCATTTCTGTGACTATGTTTCGTGTTCATGACTTACAACTAGGTATGTAAACTGTACATAATTGGCACACTTAACCAGTGTACAACAGTCAGCCACATGCTCATGGAAAAATGAAATCTTGTGACAATAAAACAAAAACCAGCACCAGGATATTTCAACACTGGGTAATAAAAGCCTGGGTGGACATGTCCAAGGGATATTTCAACAATCAATCAATTACCTGATACAATAACAGAGTACCATCTTATACTGAATACAGCAAGAAATACCCAGTAAGAAACACATTGAGCCAAGGTGTCAAACCACCATACTTAAAACAATTTTCTGTGTAACATATTGTCTGACAGAACTGCATTTCATGCCCAATCACATCAGTAGCATTTGAATAGAACCAGGTCAAAAGTACAGTTGTTTGACTTCCTCTATGGTGAGATATCATTGACCTTACGTGGAATTCACAATGTCCCCAGTTGAACACAGAACATATCCTTGGAGCACAGTCGTCTCGCTTATACCATTTATTCGCTTATATCACCATAATATACATGTTTCAATTTCCTGCAACTCTAAACCGCTCGACCAAATCTGAATTCTAATGAACACATGTATAGACAATTAACCTTATTAATTAACATGTTAAGTTATTACCTTCTGATGGCTGTCGACCGGTGTAATGATGCCTTTATTTTCCCCATGTCTGCCCTAACTAGTTGTCAATGGCAGAATGGATCCAGTTAATCTCACTCACAGCTGCTGCAGATAACCCACAACCAGTGAACTGTAACAATTTGTTGCATTTCAATGGGCTCATTTATATCTTAAACAAACTTGGTGAACTGGAAAGTTCACAATCACCATCACTTGTAAATTTATGCAACTGGGTCAAGTAGGAGTTAGGAAGTTGTATTCACTGTATACACAGAGCTGTAATGACTTGGGTGCGGCCATGTGGAACGGACACACACCTCAGAAACATAGCAGAGTTCTATTCCAAGAGACTACCTGTGACTTTTGCTCAAAATAGCCATTTTTCGTGATGGACGGAGGCAGAGGGGTAACTTAAATTAATAAACATGGACATGTTTACAATGCCTGGCATCAATGGACCATGGTAAAAATAAAACAAGACTTTTTATTGGAATACAAAAAGGATGACTTATCTCATGACCCTCCTTTATAATTTTATACCTACATAGTACCCATAAAAATGATGTTTTACAAACAATAATTATAACAAGAGTTATGCAAGATAGACAAAGAAAAGCCTGTAATGAGTAATACTGAAAGGAATACAAAGACTGAGAGCAAGATGTAATATTGAGTAAGGAGTAATACTGAGAGCAAGGAGTAATACTGATGGCAAGGAGTAATACTGAGTAAGGAGTAATACTGAGAGCAAGGAATAATACTGAGAGAAGGAGTAATACAGAGAGCAAGAAGTAAGAAGACTGAGAATAAGGAGTAAGAGTTAGAGGAAGGAGTAAGAAGATTTATAAGGAGTAAGACAGGGGGGAAAGAGTAAGAAAACTGAGAATATGTAGTAAGATTGAGAGGAAAGGGTAAGAATACTAAAGATAGAAGTAAGACTGAGTACGGACTAAGTTGACTAGGAGTAAAGAATAAGGCTTGACAAGTAACCAGGAAACAAGAAATGTTGACTACCCTTTAGTCTAGAGAAAACATGACACCACTGAATGCACAATAATGGATCACTCGGAACCAAAGTCAACCATCAGTAATTTGAGGAACTCAACTCCATGTGTAACAAATATAACGAAATTGTGTTAATTACCCCTGAAGCGTACAGCGCCCAGAAAGATCAATTCCAATCTAGTGTAATTTAAGCAGACATTTACCCCAGACTGAGATCGCCGAGCCCTTTCTCCCATCTCGCAGTCAGGGCGTTGACGTGCCAATAATTCCAAGAACCTGGCACACTGAGGTTTTGCGATGTTAGGAATTCCAGGAAAATTAGTGCAAATGTTTTCACCTCTCCACACAAACGCATCAGCCCCCAAGTGCAGAGGATGGGAGTGCACCTGGTGCCTGCTCATGGCTGCTCATGGCTGCTCATGGCTGCTCATGGCTGCTCATGGCAACATCAGAGGAAACATGAGTGTCTCACTTCTACAGATGATGTCACTGAGGAAGACCACATCTTCGTGATCCTTACACACACGTTGGAGCCATCACTGGGAGGGATAATGCTTCAACTTGAAGTGCGTGTTTATAACATACCGACTTGCATTTGCTGGGTGAATAGGTTTCTAACCAACCTACTGTATTTAATGCATGTATTCGGACACATAAAGATAATTAAATTCTCAGCTGTCCGAAAACATAACCGCACAAAAAAGATTTATTTTTTGGTGTAGAAAGTCACTATGTGCTCCATATATTCGGACGCATAAAATAATAAATGTCCAAAAACACAGTATGTAAAAATAATTCTTTTTGTACATTTTGAAAACATAGTGTCAGAATACATTCAGTCATTACGGGAATTCAGGTCCCTGTTGTATATACGGGGTCAGAATACATTCAGTCATTACGGGAATTCAGGTCCCTGTTGTAAATACGGGGTCAGAATACATTCAGTCATTACGGGAATTCAGGTCCCTGTTGTAAATACGGGGTCAGAATACATTCAGTCATTACGGGAATTCAGGTCCCTGTTGTAAATACGGGGTCAGAATACATTCGGTCATTACAGGAATTCAGGTCATTGTTGTACATACGGGGTCAGAATACATTCGGTCATTACGGGAATTCAGGGCCTTGTTGTACATACGGGGTCAGAATACATTCGGTCATTACAGGAATTCAGGTCCTTGTTGTACATACGGGGTCAGAATACATTCGGTCATTACAGGAATTCAGGGCCTTGTTGTACATACGGGGTCAGAATACATTCGGTCATTACGGGAATTCAGGTCCCTGTTGTAAATACGGGGTCAGAATACATTCGGTCATTACAGGAATTCAGGTCCTTGTTGTACATACGGGGTCAGAATACATTCGGTCATTACAGGAATTCAGATCCTTGTTGTACATACGGGGTCAGAATACATTCGGTCATTACAGGAATTCAGGTCCTTGTTGTACATACGGGGTCAGAATACATTCGGTCATTACAGGAATTCAGGTCCTTGTTGTACATACGGGGTCAGAATACATTCGGTCATTACGGGAATTCAGGTCCTTGTTGTACATACGGGGTCAGAATACATTCGGTCATTACAGGAATTCAGGTCCTTGTTGTACATACGGGGTCAGAATACATTCGGTCATTACGGGAATTCAGGGCCTTGTTGTACATACGGGGTCAGAATACATTCGGTCATTACGGGAATTCAGGTCCTTGTTGTACATACGGGGTCAGAATACATTCGGTCATTACGGGAATTCAGGTCCTTGTTGTACATACGGGGTCAGAATACATTCGGTCATTACAGGAATTCAGGTCCTTGTTGTACATACGGGGTCAGAATACATTCGGTCATTACGGGAATTCAGGGCCTTGTTGTACATACGGGGTCAGAATACATTCGGTCATTACAGGAATTCAGGTCCTTGTTGTACATACGGGGTCAGAATACATTCGGTCATTACAGGAATTCAGGTCCTTGTTGTACATACGGGGTCAGAATACATTCGGTCATTACAGGAATTCAGGTCCTTGTTGTACATACGGGGTCAGAATACATTCGGTCATTACGGGAATTCAGGGCCTTGTTGTACATACGGGGTCAGAATACATTCGGTCATTACAGGAATTCAGGTCCTTGTTGTACATACGGGGTCAGAATACATTTGGTCATTATGGTAATTCAGGTCCCTAATGTACATAAGCTTAATTGTGAAAAATATAAACGGTGATCTCAAAATGTACAATGTTAAATCAACACATTTAACTTCAGACCCCCCTCAACTCATTATATACGAACCTTTTAATGACACTGACTCACAAGAACGTCTTTGTGCTTCATGCTGTCACAATAACATACTCAGCTGTCATACTACAAAACAGTCAGCACGTGCTTGACGTCTATTCGTCAGAGGTGGTTGCGTAGGTTTACAAAATCCCAAAATATGCTAAGATTTACATAAGGGGAGGGGTGGTTTGATCGACACCACCTAATTATAACGAGGAAAACAAGTAAATACAGTGGCGCCACCTAAAAAACAAGTTAATGCACGTTGATGCTAATAGCCATTTTGGAAAATCGAGTGTGTATTGGTGGGGATTTGAACCAATGTTAAACACACGTTTTTTAACTTTGCAAACTTGTGAGATTATATATATTTTCAGTCAAACACCATCTCGACTTCTCTGGGATGCATCCAGCCACGCTGCAATTAATGCAGGAACACTATTTGTACACAAATATCCACTACTGTCTATACCCTAATTCATTCATGAGTGAACTGGAGCAATGCAGAGTGAATGACCTTGTCCAAAGTTTGACACCGCAGAACAGGATTCAAACCCGGGTTCTCTTGGTTGAGAGTCCAAAGCTTGATGCACTGCACCACTGGACCACTGCACTCCACATGTGGGAACTGATCAGAAATTGGGCAATTTGAGAGTAACCAACCTAATGATTGTGGGCATTTACCGGAAGAAGAAAAAGTTAGGTTTTTTTTGAAAACATTAAACGATGCTAAACAAAACAGCTGCAACCCCCTCCACCCATGACACCAATCTCATGTAGCATCAAACTATGATTTGACATCACCCCTGTCTTTCACAGGTAGTTCTTTCATGTGTCTCACGATCAAAGAACCCAAAACAGCAAATTACCCAACCTGCCTGTCATGTCCGTCCTGGAAGTCACATTGAATAATAATGATGATGATTATTGTAATCAAATCGGTGACATCGTGTGACCATGATTAACTGACAACCTGCCGTATCTAATGTATCTGCGCCAACAGCTATTATTATCTCCGACTAAATATAACTGTTTATCAACGAGCTGTTATATAGTGTTTAGTAAACAAGGCACAAATTGACTTTCCGTGTCAGTTTTGCTGACGAACGTTGTTTACACACATTGTAAAGCAGCGATCCTTCCCCGGTTGGTTGTCCTAATTTCACTAATAGGAAATCGTCATTAATTAATGCACTGGACATAAGATATGACACCAGCATATCTTTAGCCGAAGATAAATTAATGCTAAACCCTACCAACACCATTAATAATACCCGTAATTATTGTTGTTCATGGAAAATATATATATATATATATAGATGGATATATATATATATACATATACTATCACACCATTAGGAATTGTACGTCTATTTCTTTGAAATAGCCAGAAACCACAGCATCCTATTTACTATAATACCCGTTATTATTGTTGTTCATGGAAAATATATATATATATATATATATGTAGATATATATATATATATAGATGGATATATATATATATATATATATATACTATCACACCATTAGGAATTGTACGTCTATTTCTTTGAAATAGCCAGAAACCACAGCATCCTATTTACTATTTGGTCTGAACCACAGCCCCAGCCAAGCCCATTCATTTTGTATCATTCAAGATAGGCCAAATGCTAGTTTGTTAGAGAAGCACGGCCTAGCTAAGCTTTGCCAGATGTATGTTTACTAGTTGCTACTCTCTCTCTGTAGATGGAGTTAGAAATAGTCTAGATTCGTAAGGAATGGGCACTGCAAATCAACGTGTTAGGAGAATACTGTCTGAATATTGTCCTAGGGTTTGGTTAATACTAGTACTAATCATGCAAAGAAGCAACACTGACTGGGAGATTTTATTTAATAGGATGATTTTTTATGTTTTTTCCTGTGATTTGTGGTTTCAAAATGTAATGACAATTACATATACTATATTTGGTCAATTTAATTATTAATTAATGTATCTAATTGAATTATTTTACCTGCATTTTATGGCACTTGTTTGTGTGTACCTTTATATATATATTTTTACTTGTCAATATCTCTAATTACATATTTAAAAAAACAATTATTAACTTAAATTCATTATACGGATTTTGGGAAACGTTAACATAGAGTTGTTCTGCTGAATCAAAACATTCAAATGTGTAAATTATTACGGAGGCCACATTACGTGTTGCAGTTAGCATCACTGATTCACTGTCATCACCACTGCCTCAGCACAAAGTGATACAATTGATGTTTACCTCCAACAAAGTCGGACTAATACTCCACAATCCTGGCTAGTATCCACCATGAATTAATATTAAATTGAAGGCATTCAACTGTTGTCATTCATGCATATTCCCCACGGCCCAGTAGTAAGTACTTACACCCAGTTGAACTGAGAGTAAAGCTTCACTTAAACCCTGTCAAGTTAATGTCAGCTGAAATTGGACTGCGTTGTTATTTACTGCACTTGAGTGTAGCTGGGATGCCCTCTGGCTGGTTCTCTCAATTCCCTTACATCGCACTTACTTACCATCATTGACCATCATTGACCAGACTGACCCAAGGTCAGTAGCAGTCAACACATCACTGACCCTACACTCCAGCTGCGCTATTTCTTCGGCTTCTTCTATTTACATTCAACACCTCAGCCATTTTGTTCAGTTGCACTCATTCTTTCACTTCTCATGCTCTCTTTCCATCTATTCAATGTCACTTATGCTAGGCACACACCAGCCGATTTTCGGCACACACCAACCGACTAGTCGGTGTAAAAACCGTCGGCCGATGGCAGTCCATTGGTGTGTGCCGAATTTAAGCCCGACGGTCGGCCTTATAGCGCCAACTAACGCCGATTCGAATGTTAAATCGGCAGTCGGTGTTAGATAAAGAGGTATCCGGTGACAAGTCGGCGCATATCCGATGACGAGTCGGCTGGTGTGTGCAGGTTTTTTGTTATAACACGACGGTCAGCGGTAACTTGGCCAATAAGAAATCATAACGCGATTATGTGATAGTCCTCGATACAAGTCAAGGCTAAGCCCGGCGTCTTTTTTGAGTTTTCAAACCATTTTGGGCCACATGCTTTCATTTTTTACTTTCATATTTCCTGACCTGGCGGGTAATCAACGTTTCAGAAAGTGGTAGATTATGTTTTATTCTATTGCCACTGACCACCATCATTTTTTTCGTTCGTTCTTAAAACAGGCACCACAAATAAACCTAATTTCCACCTGACTTTGTAAGTTTGTTTCACGCTTCCGACAGGAATCACCATTTTGTCTTGTGAAAAACGCTACCTCTGGTGGCGCATCTACCGGGTGCATATATATTAAGCCTTAAAAATCCGCAAAGCAGCGCTAGCTAGCGGTGGAAAATGTTTTTGAGGAATTCGTTGGACGCGACTGATTACACTTCAACATAACTGTTAACTGAAACAGCTAAATATAACGATCTCCATACTGTTATAAAACATAGCTCGAGCCTATGCGTTTCTTTGCTGGAGGATATGCTAAATGCTCAAGCCATATCGTTGTGAAGGCTGACGGCAAAGCTCTGACTTACAGTGTCTATGTAACAAGTTTCGTTTTTTTACAAATGTTTCATGTTTTTATTGTAGGTGTATTGAAACACATTGTTAATTCCATAGTAAACACGCGGATTTATAGTGGATTTTTTCCACAAGGATCATGCCGAGTGCCGATGGTCGGCGCGAGTTGGTTGGTGTGTGCTGGCTGGTGTGTGTGGGCAGAAGTCGGCGCTAGTCGGCGGAACTGACTGGCAACGCAAGTCGGCATTAGTCGGTTGGTGTGTGCCTAGCATTACTTTCCTATGTTTTTGGTTCTCCAACATTCCTTCCTCTTCTCCCTCCATTTGTCCCTTATCTCTCCCATTTCCATCCCCCATCTGCTCCCTATCTTCCTCTGTCCTGATCAATATCTTGTTTTGTTATGGTAGGGCTCGGTATAAATTATAATAATTAATGAATATTATAACATAGATATTACATTAATGAAGGTTATATTATACCGATGGAAAGGTAGTGTCAGGCACAGCACCAGCCACCTACACAGTGGGGCTTTCTTCTACTCCCTTGGCAGGAGATAAGCTAGGGTTAATCGAGAGTCTCCAAGAGAAGTGAAAAGTTGACTGTGCTGGATACGCATTATAGTGCTTTTAGGGGATAGCTAGGCACTGTAACTGGCCAGAATATGAGGGACAGCCATTGGCTAGTTTTAAATGACAAGTAGTAAGAGACAGTTTGACATAGGGAGTTGTAAGAGACAACTGAGAGAAGAGAAGAGGGTTGACAGGGGCACACAGACTGTAGGGTGTGCAGCCGGGAGGGTTTCCCTCCAGCTTGGGCTGGGAGGTGAGGCCGAGCTGCCTTGGTGTCGCAGTTGGGCTGGGCTGGACTGGCATGGTCAGGTTTACAGTATGTATGGAGAATAATAAAGCGTAAGTTTATCAAGGTTTATTTATTAGTCGGTTTGTATTATTATTTACAGTCGGTACCCCCCCTCGTTGTCGTAGTGGTGGAAGCGGGAGGACCACAACGACACTACTTCACAAGCCTGGTCACCCAGTGGTCAACACATATACACACTCTCAATGGTCATTCAGTGGTCAAGACACTAAATGTCAATCAAGAAGACTGGGGATTGATTCTACCAGTCACCATTTCATAACTTGGGCAACGTCATTTCCCCATTTTCCTGTCTTTCTTAAGAAATTCCTTCTACGTGAGGATTGTCTCACTAAGATTCTTATGAGCTAGTAAGCCCATTTTGTTCTTTATAATTCATTTAGCTCTTTAACAGTGATATTTAAACTGTAAACTGTCAATACTAGGATGAGCAACTGAGACATTTTTGTTGATGTATCATGGAAATATTATCCCCGTGAAACAGAGGCAGCTTTTTGAATTTGAAAAAGACTCCTTAAACTTAATAACGGATTCTTTTTAATGATAGATTTTCCTTACAAGTCATGGCAAAGTATCTACACACAGGTCAGCTAATTCTGGCAACTGCCTCACATAAGGACTTCTTTCTATCTTTCTTAACCAGCCTTATAGCACTTCTGAACTGACACATAACAATTTCCTGTTCTTATTATGGCAATTTCTTCATCTAGTTTTACATTGTTGTCATTTATTTCTACCACATATTCCTGCGATATATTTTCTGAAGCCTCAACACTGACACTGTGTTGCCTATAAATAATCCAAGAACATACTTGCGAGCTCTTCACCATCACATCTGCTGCGGGGCATAAACCACTGCAGATGCTTAACGATCCCTATGTACGAAGCAAAACATTCAATTAACGGCTACTCCAAGCAGTCCGCAGCTGTGAGATATCGTATAAATAACCACTTCGCAGCTTCCTGTGGCCACCATGAAAACAGCTACTCAGCAGCTGCACATATACACATTTAGTTATCTTAGCGCAGCCACTTACAGATTACTAAATGCTGCCTAGAATGTGTGAGGACCATTACAGATATTGAATATATTGCCATTTAATAGGTTCCATACGCTGGGCAAGTGACACGCAGTAAAGAGCCACACAAGCAGCAGCGATACAGATGCTTACTGGAGAGTCAGAGATGAAGAGCACAGGTAGAAACTGGTGCAGGGTATGATGTAGGAGAACACTTGGTTATTGTGTGAACCTGGTTATTACAGGATATGATGTAGGAGACCACATGGTTATTGTGTGAACTGGTTATTACATGGCATCACAAGGCCAAACACTAAACGCAGAGTCGGTAAGATCTGTCTGGGTCCGGTATCAGTAAATTAATTACCACAAGGGTCAGTCTAGCTGTTTACTACTGTGAATGGTGGTGGTGGTCAATTCCAAGTGACTAAAGGATCTGAACCATGGCTTAGTTTGGTTCGTCTTTTGTTTCACTTTTATTTTGGTTCACCCTAAGTTTGGTTCACCCTTAGTTCGGTTTATCATTTGTTTACCTGGTGTTTGTTGACAATGTGCATCATGCAAGCTCGCTACTCGTCTATTAAAGTTTGTCTGTCTGTCTATCTGTATGTCAGCTTGTTTATCTGCCTGGCTGGCACCCTGCCCACCCATCCACCAGCCCACCTGTCAGTCTACCACTCCACATCTCTCAGCCTGTCTGCCATTTGTCATTCGTTCATCCATGTGTTCACCTGTCAGTCCAGTCCGGCTGTCCATCCATCTGTCAGTCCAGTCTGTCTGTCCATCCATCTGTCAGTCTGTCTGTCTGTCCATCCATCTGTCAGTCCAGTCTGTCTATCCATCTGTCAGTCCAGTCTGTCTGTCCATCCATCTGTCAGTCTGTCTGTCTGTCTGTTTTCCAGTCTGTTTGTACATCTGTCTATGTGCCACTGTGCCTGTCTGTCTGTCCACCCGTCTCTGTCTATCTGTCTGCCTGTCTACCCGTCTGCCAGTCTGCCTGTCTACCCGTCTGTCTGTCTGTCTGTCTGTCTGTCTGTCTGTCTGTCCATCTGTCAGCCAGTCCATCCATGTGTCTATCTGTCTGTCCAAGGCCACACCTCACAATTTCCTCCAATGTTCTTCCACTCTGCCCAACTCCCACGCTCTACACAATCTGCCTCCTCCAATTGTGTTTACCTTTCACAGTCTGCAACATCTATCACCCTCATCCTGCACAGCCCAACCACAGCCTTCCCTCCTACTTAGCCTCCACCTCATCCAACCCACACTCCCACACTCCGACACTCCCACTCTCCCACTCTCCCACTCTCCCACTCTCCCACTCACACACTCCCACTCCGACAGTCCCCCACTCCGACAGTCCCCCACTCCGACAGTCCCCCACTCCAACACTCCCGCTCCCATTCCCCCACTCCCATTCCCACACTCCCACTCCGACAGTCCCCCACTCCAACACTCCCGCTCCCACACTTCCACTCCAACACTCCCGCTCCCACACTCCCACTCCAACACTCCCACTCCAACACTCCCGCTCCCTCACTCACACACTCCCACTGTCCCCCACTCCAACACTCCCGCTCCCACACTCCCATTCCCACACTCCCACACTCCCACACTCTCACACTCCCCCACTCCCACTCCCACACTCTCACACTCCCTCACTCCCATTCCCACACTCCCACACTCCCACACTCCCCCATCTCATCTCATCCCATCTCATCCCATCTCCTTCACTTGGCAAACAAAATGCAAGAATTCTGCAAGTGTTTGAAGTGTAGGAGTTGTTGCTTGTCTGAAGACATTGGGTGATTGGTCAAGTGTGACATCACGGTGCAATAATGTCACACCATATGACGTGTCTTCTGCTTGGTATGGACGTAACCCTTCATGGACATAACCCCTCACGGATATAACCCTTCATGGACAAAACCCCTCATGGACATAACCCTTCATGACCAAAATCCCTCACAGACACAATTCCTCATGGACAAAACCCTTCACAGACAAAACCACTTCACATGTACTGTACAATCAGACAATGTCATAAAATAACGTCTGTTTAGAGATGAATAGTTGCACTTATTTACTACAATCAAATTGTATATATTATATATATATATATATACAGGTATATATGCATATATATATATATGGACACACACTGGCAACTAAACATTACAGTGTGGCTGTGCTTCCAAAATGGTGTGTTTATTTCAGTTATTTTGTCACCATCCAGCATGCAAAGGGAAGCACTCGGAGGAACTCAAGACAAGGACAACCACTGGCTGATAGCAGAGTTTTATGCTTAATTAAACATTGCACTTATTATAAAGGATGGAAGCACTTCTCTGGCAATGTGTTACAGCTCAAGCTTATGATCACCGCAAATCCCTTCACTAGTTGTCGCCGCATCGCTAGTTCTGGTCGATAAATCTTGATATGCACAAGACACAATCCGACCAGCAACATGGGATCCAGTTCTGACTTCAGTACAAGTGGGATTTTATTCCAGAGTAAGGGTGCATTATTCACACGACGGTTCAGCATCAGGGTTCTTTGCGTTTCATGTGTAATATCATCGATCTGTGATGTACAGACTACAAGCACTGTCGTCACAAGGAGACATTTCCCAGATGGTCTGTCTGTCAATGATAAGAGCCCACAGCCCCACATAACATGTCCTACCCAGTTCCTTCTTGACAATGCTATGTGTTTTGCCAGTTAATAATTAATGATTAATTTGTGGGTGAATGACTGTGGCATGCTGGTGATGTTTACGTAGGTGTGCTGTCAATTAATTATTAAACTGTATGCATTGACAGGATGCATAATTGCACTGTCAGGGTACTCACGATTAATTACTGGAGACCACCGAATGTGTTCTAACAACAAGGTCAAGGTTCGCACGGATAATTACTACCGGCCTGCATATTTTATGTACAGAGAAGCGATAGAAATGATATGTATATATATATATAGATATTTATATATATATAATGGATATAATTAAAATGTTAGGTTATAATTACATATATATACACATGTATATATATATATATATATATGTATGTATATATATATATATATATATGTACACAAATTAAATATATTTATATATATATATATAAATACTGTAAATATATATATATATATATACATGTATATATATATGTATGTACACAAATTACATATATTTATATATATATATATATACATGTTTATTATAAAGCAATTCCGTTCACATTTCTTTGTGTTCATTTCCACATATGGCAGCGATTATCTAAAGTTTCCCCCAATAAAAATACACCATAATGTCGCCAAAACTTACTTGACCCGTTTCGGAATGAACGTCATTGCACGGTACCGATTCGACGTGCACGTGGGCAGATTGACATCGACGGAGGATGACCGTCCGTGGGGTGGCACATGGAGCATATCCAGCGACCCACGCCGCTCCTGCGCCACCGCCGCAAGCACCGGACTGTCAACCATACATGACGAGTCAAACGACGACGACCGCAACTTCACAAGCGGCACGGCGAGTGTCACGACACCGGTGCCGTTGTCGGTACCGTCGGCGCCATCGGAGCTGCCGCACGACTGGAGCGGGCTCCGGTCGGAGTCGTGGTCAATTTCATCCTCTTCGTCCAGCGAGTCGAGTGATGACGAGAGATCCGCAGAGTCGCCACAGCAGAAGAGGGAGGATTCGCCGTCGGAGGACGCGGGGGAAGGTTCCTGACTCGACAAGGATTCGAGGTGCACGCAGTGGATGCACAGACGCGGGATATCGGTGGAGCGGCGGCGGTAGTACCGCGCCATCATGGGGATACGCAGCGATGCTGTGCTATCCCGGTCGGATGCATTCTCCTCTGATGTAGATCCGCCCGCGTAGGACGAATCGAGCGATTTCGATCGCTGGGAAGACATCGGGGGCAGTTGTAGGGTGCTTGCCTTCTCACCCATCATTGAACTGCTGTCGAAGCTAGATGAACGGAAGCGCCCCACAGAAGGCACTTTAAGGCGGGCCGTCATCGTTGACGCTGATGTCAGCGTTGATGTTGTTGGTGTGTCATCATCATCCGACAGTGCTTCCGTTGTTGCTTTCTGCCGCGGCAAACACAGTCGCGGCACCTCAATCGACGGTGTAGGCGAGGGTGATCGCGCTTTCCTCCGGAACAGATGCATGCTGGGATACTGTCGGTTGAGTCTTAATCCCACACAACACAGCGCGTCCCAATGTTGACTAAGTCAGTTTTTTTTGTCCAACACTCGTGACGCTAGTCCAGATACCTTACATACAACTCCAAGTGCCAAGGTAAACACAACGTGTACACTCGGATGAATGCTGTGCTACTGTAGAACGTGGATAGGTGCACTACTCAGTAGTAGCGTGAGATTGTAGCAGCAGTGTCTACATGGTGTTGGGCCAGTCAACCTGCGACTGCAGCAGCAGCCACCCAGAGAATGCAGGCAGCGGCATGAGGGCCAGGTGTGCTTGGAAAGAGCCAGGGCCGCCAATGATACACGGGCCAGCAGCGGCTGAGGCTGTGGCTGTTGCTAATGCACTCCCACGCATCCTACATAATCACAGCCACAGTCATGGCAGCAGGGGCGGCAGGGAGGGGTGGAGGCAGGGAGAGGTGGAGGCAGGGCGGGGTGGAGGCAGGGAGGGGTGGAGGCAGGGAGGGGTGGAGACAGGGAGGGGTGGAGGCAGTGAGGGGTGGAAACAGGGAGGGGTGGAGACAGGGAGGAGTGGAGGCAGGGAGGGGTGGAGGCTCGGAGGGGTGGAGGCAGGGAGGGGTGGAGGCTGGGAGGGATGGAGGCAGGGAGGGGTGGAGGTAGGGAGGAGTGGAGGCAGGGAGGGTGGAGACAGGGAGGGATGGAGGCAAGGAGGGGTGGAGGTAGGGAGGTGTAGAGGCAGGTAGAGTGGAGACAGGGATGGGTGGAGGCAGGGAGGATGGAGACAGGGAGGGGTAGAGGCAGGGAGGGGGTAGAGGCAGGGATGGGTAGAGGCAGGGAGGGTGGAGACAGGGAGGCAGGTATCCTTCAGCCCTTCAGCTGCCCTCCAGTCTTGTTTAAAGTCAGTCCATCTATGGATCCACGGACCTTTCTTGCAAGTAATCAATGCATGAATCCAGTAAACAAAGAGACTCGCACAGGCATATATTGTTGTTTCCTTCTATTCCCTGAATACCCTGGGTGAGGAAGCCGACTTCAATACTGGTCCTCGATTTCTGTTTTCTTTTCTTCCTCCTCACTGTTCTTGTACTGCCGTCTCCACCAACCATCTCCTCTCCTCCTGTCTTTCACTCTCATCCTCCACTCCTTTTCCAATCCCTCCCTATCTCTCTTTACACAATCCTCCCATGGCGTCTTCGTCTCCTTTTACCTGCCACTTTCCAAGCATCAGCTTTCTTTGCCAACTGCTTTTCTCCCATTCTCACCACATGACCAGCCCAGTTTAGCCGACTCCTCACCAGCTTCTTCTCAAAACTCTCTCTCGCATCAACCTCCTCCCTCAACACCTTCCCTCTTCGCATGTCTCTTCTCTTCACTCCTGTAATTCTTCTCACCCTGGTGTTTTAATTTGTGTGCGTGCGTGCGTGCGTGCGTACGTACGTGCATGTGTGTATGTATATATATATATATATATATTAATTAAGCAAATATGTGCACACATCCATTTACACAGGCACATGTAGAAGACTAGGTAGAGAAGTTCCCTTCAGCTTGAACTAGGTAAATTCACAGGCAGTAAACCCATTATTGTTTTACTTTCTTAGAAGAAAATAAATTTACGTAATTCAGAAATCTGTTGCCATATGCATACGAAACCAGAGATAGATAACTCAATGATAAATCTGATCCAGCAGACCCAGCAGTTGACCCCAAGTGATCCATGGATCATTTTCTACACAGCAACTGATCAAAATCTACCAACAATCTGGATCTGCACCCAAGTCCAGACTTATCGATGAATTCATGATTGATGAATCCAAACATAGATGTGAGATTGGAGGGGAACAGACGGAAGTAGCTGCCACTACGCTGACACAAGGACTCTGGTCGAGTCGTATTCTCAGCCAGAAATAGGGTAGTACACACTATCGTGTGCTGAAGTCTGCAATTAGACAGTCACAGTTGAGTTAACTCTGTTGACATGTAAATGGGGATCGACCGATCTGTCTGTCCAGGAATAACAAATCAGTCTACTCAGGGATTTTAAGTCTGAACATGTTTAATCATAACTGAGAGTGAGATTTTAGAGACCCAAAAAAAAGCCCCCCGATTAACAACTGTACATTACACATGCTGTGGGTTGTTCACACCTTCTTAATGTATTTTGTCAATCAGCTGTATATTTTTCAGCAGACTGCCAATAAACTGTGTACTTTCTTAGCATATAGCCAACTGTGTACTTTCAGCACACAATCAATCAGCTATGTACATTCAGCTTACAGCCAATCAGCTGTGAATTTTTGCACAAAAAACCATTTTGTACGCGGCCAATACGCTGTACATTTGAACTACACAAAGCCATCTTAACAGCCTGATGATGTTGACGTCATGTAATGTCACATGATTCATCACATGTTCACAGCCTCTACTTCCAACACTTCCGAAGTGTTTGCAAACAGCACCTTCCAGTGGCAAGGACCACTTTGTCAATCAGTGTCAATCAGTCCACGTAGGGTGCATTTAATTAGTGTTTTAATTATGAGCATCTTGAGCAAGCACTCCACCATGTGTGTAACACGTGCATACCTTGTGTGCATTGATTTAGTATTTCCGCTGGCATTTTGTAAATCTCGCTCAAAGTCCACAACTGACTGCATGGTTGGGGTTTTTGTTGTTGCAACTATATATATACATGACACATCCTTCTGTCGTCTTGTGCTCATACTTAGCTTAACTTTGATCGTCTTACCATCTCTGCAAAATTATTTCATCCTAACACTTATTGCCCTACTTGAGTGTCCCACTTCTAGGTACATGTTAATTTAAGAGACACATTTGTATGGAAGATAAAGTATGGCACATGCTTGTGTCTATTGGTTTCACTCAATGCAAGGTCAATGCTTGAACACATTAATATTGCCATTTAAGAATTACGAATAATGGTACAATATACAAAACAAATATTTAATAGGTTTTTGTGAAAACATAAAAACATCCGTGTTCTGAAAATAACAACATTCTGTCTGACCTTTAAAAATCTAAAATATCAAAGACAACAGACATAGCGTTCGGTTCCATAAATAAAATTAATGTTGAATATTTTATCGCTGCATGTGCTGCCGTTAATGTAATTGAAAAATGACTGCTTCATTCGTAAATAAACACGGTTGGCGAAAGGACAGGTGTTTGCAGGCTGCTCATGGCCTGATGCAAGAGACACTAAGGACAAAGAGCTGATGAGGTCATATGTTATGTAGCTGTGGAGAGACACTGTACTGGCATTATAACATAAACACCGCCGCTCACTCAAAGTGGTTCGAATGCTGCTCTATTAGTGATCTAAAGAACAGCACCATTACCATGCTTAGTGTGACCAATACTTGTGTAAACATGTTATATATAATTATAGTTGTCACAACATGTAAACATTGGTCACACTAAGCATGATAACGGTGTTCTGTAGATCAATATCATGCGAATGTTCTTTTTCATGGTATCATGGCAGAATCACTTTCGTTCGAAATGGCCTGAAACTAGTCCGAATTTTCTAGGATATTTTCGAAACTTGAAAACTGTATAACTAATATACACGTCCAATTTGTGTGCACATTATATTGCATCCATTTATGCATTCATTAAACTTTTACAAAATTCTGGCACAGCCGAACGGTGTTATCAGTATCGGACTTGTGTCATGACGATGTTGAAATGCTAACATTTTTCGCTCCGCACTATACCCTACTTACTGAAGCGAGTGTTGAACTGCCGTGTACGCGCTAGACAATACAGATTCCATGCGGTTTTAAAGAGTGATATATTGATTTTATTGTAAAAGCTGCTAATATCTCCCACTGTCACAAATGGCTGCACTCTTGTGCCCTGACGAGGCGTCTCTGGGTGCAGATGCCGTATGACCCAATACAACATAGAATCAGCACGGGTCGGTTCGTGTTGTGTCCCCAAAGACTGCACAAGTCGTCGGGTCTCCATCGCAGCGGTGACATGTGTCGACGGATTCACACAGGCGTGACAGCTGGGTTCATCTTGTACAGGCTTTGCGATCTTTGAATATATCTCTAATCAGAAGCTAGTTGGAATATTGCAGTGTTATCTGGAATCCCTGGCAACGTACGTTTATTGACAGAATCGAACAAGTTAAAAAAAATTCAGTAAAGATCTATGTTACAATTCCAAAATACAGTACTCCTCTGACATTTATCCTGAGCTTCGCCATCATTTTATACTACCTTCCCTTCAACACTATAGGGAAGTTGCAGATGTCATGTTTTTACACAAGTGTGTGCACTCCCAACTAGA
Source organism: Escarpia spicata (assembly GCA_963995525.1). Taxonomy (NCBI): domain Eukaryota; kingdom Metazoa; phylum Annelida; class Polychaeta; order Sabellida; family Siboglinidae; genus Escarpia; species Escarpia spicata. The sequence goes on along the minus strand of OZ023218.1, from coordinate 25,534,337 downwards.
CTCGTCCTATCTGGTAGGGGCTATCCAAATTCACTATCCTTCACGTTCCCTACGAAACTACACTCCTTCTAGAGTTTCCAATGGCAGAATCAACATTAGAAAACACTGTGTTTTGAATAGATGTATGACTACTTTCAACACATCGTATTTAAGTGATCCAACTTGTGATATATTTTCAGGAGATGAAACCTTTAGATATTCAATTCAAAAAATGTCTATGTATAATGGATGTTTGCCTTGTATATTTGATGTTGATATTGTTTGTTGATTTTGCTTATTGTTCTTATTGTTTTCATTGTTCTATTATTGTTTTATTATTTATATGTATTGTTTCAGTTATCAGTCTGAATAAATACAATACAATAAAAAAAATAAAAATAAAAATAAAAAAGGAATCAGTCACAAATTTACTATATATACGGAAAATTCTGATGGCAGAAAGCACATCCTAATTTGAATACAAAGAAATAATTTAGACTCATACAATCTGATATAGAAGATATGGATTTGGCCTGAGATGACTATGTCCTAAGCATGGGTGACACTGGTCATTTGAGGCCGTCGCTATTGTTAGTGATAGCATACCTACTGGCTGTAATTAACTACAGAATAAAGTCAATGATGAATGCGTGCAGTATTCCGTTGTCTATTGTCGGTGCCGTATCTCTGCATGGCGCCTCTAGACCCAACTATCTCTTGCTCATACATGTCACAGCCAATTCGGCATTCACACTTGTTTATGGCAAACTCATGGCTGAATCTCCTTTATTGGCTCATAACCACGGCCAGGTCATGAACATATCTCTGTTTTATCTCTCCGACCAGTGTTATGGCATTGAGTGACATGTCCAACTCAGTCACCGTCACAAACTGTCATACTGTGTCATGCATTTGACATGACACTGGACAGAGATTTTTACTGTCTCACAGACTGCATTGTATGTCGCCAATATGTCATGCCAATGCACCACGCATCATGTCATTGTGAGTTTGCATGCATGCATGTTCACTGTATGGGCTGGTGCACGCATACATGCATGCATGCCTGCCAGTATACAGGCCCTGTATATGCCGTAAAACATAATATAATGTGACCTGCCATAAAAAGCAATCACGTTAAACACGCAAATTTCGTGACACTGATCTTTGAATACCAGTGATACCTTTCAAAGAGGGATATATACATGCCTACAATCTTTCTTGGGATTTTCATGGACAATTTTCTTCGTTTATAATTATTTGATGCTGCATGCTACAAACAGTAAACAACAATGTGAGGTTTCTGTGTAACGTGACCACAGAGACGTGAAGACATTGCGTCCGTGACTAGGAAGACAGGAGAAAGCGATTCTGTACTTATGACACACACAGTTTCTGTCATGCATGCATCATGACTCCGCATGCATGCACCTGAGCACAGAACGTGCCCTGGTATTGGACTGTCACCGTTGCAGTCTAGCATAAGACACACGCAATTCCATTTCATGACATGCTGAAACAAAACCCTCAGGCAATTACCCCCGGGAGGTAAGGCCATCGGTCAACACACCTGTCTCGCAGGCAGGTCTCGCGGTCACTTCTAACCTTCTCGTCATGAAAGTCTATACCAGCTCACACTCTCAACCTTATATTAATTGTCTCTTCATCTGTTCATCCATCTGTCTCTCTATCGTCAATATTTTTCCTTTCCCTCCATGCTTCATTTGGGGAAATATGGTAACAATTTGCTTATTGGCAATGAAAATGATCTGTTTGTTTGTTATCATGATATTTGGATTTCTAAATGTGGTGTAACATAGTTTATAACATAACACGGTGGCTGGTATTAGCTGCAAGAACACGGCCACTTTACAAAGGACAATAAAGGTAAAAGGTAAATTCTTATATAGCATAGCATTCAGTCCTCAGGACTGCTCAAAGTGCTTTACACTTTACTCCCTGGCAGACCTATTCAATTGAACACGATCTCCACTTCTCTGGGAAGTATTCAGCCACGCTGCAATTAATGCATGAAGACTATTTGTACACAAATATCCACCACTGTCTATAGCCAAGTTCATTCCTACAGCTGAGTCAACTGGAGCAACGTAGAGTGAATTAACTTGCCCAAGTTTCAACACCGCAGCACAGAATTTGTACCTGGGTTCTCTCGGTGAAGAGTCCAAAGCTCTAGCCACGGTTCCACTGCACTCCACAATGCAATGTACTTCTCTTAAACCGCTACAGGACATTCACTGCAAAGGTATCCTTATATATAAGCTATGAATACATAGAGACAGAATAAAGAGAACCATGTTTGATTTGTTGAATCAAAGGAGACCATTGGCAAGACATAGTTACAGGGAAATCATAATTATGAAGCCCAAAAGCTTACGGGTGGGTAGTAATCAAATAAATTCTGTGAGGCCAAACTGCGACCTTTTTTATACCAGCTCATCTGGTGCATGTTGGTCAAGCTGAACTAATTTGCAGAATTCATATCAAACACGCACCAGAACATAGCAGAGTTCTGTACATAATGGGGCATTCAGCTGCATTTGAAGTATGTGCATTTACTCAATACAGGGTGAAGCATAGGCTTCTATTGATTGACTTACTGCTTGACTTGCTGTCATTTTTCTTGAAGGATGATGGAGAGAGAGATGGGAGAAAGAGGGGAGGGGAGAGAGGGAGGGATGGGAGAGAGAGGGAGGGGGAGAGAGGGAGGGGGGAAGAGAGGGGAGGGGAAAAGAGAGGGAGGGGGAAAAAGAGGGGAGGGAGAGAGAGGAAGGGGAGAGAAAGGGGAGGGGAAGAGAGAGGGGAGGGGAGGGAGAGGAAGGGGGAGAGAGGGAGGAGGGGAGGGGGAGCAAGGGGGAGGAGATAGGGAGGGGGAGAGAGAGGACTGGGGAAAGGGGGGTGGGGGAGGGAGAGGGGAGAGAAAGGGGAGGGGAAAGAGAATGAAGGGGGAGGGAGAGGGGAGAGGGGAGGGGATGGAGAGGAAGGGGGAGAGAGGGAGAGAGGGAGAGAGGGAGAGAGGGAGAGGGGAAAGGGGAGGGGAGAGAGAGGGAGTGGGGAGAGGGGAGAGAGGGGAGGGGGAGGGAGAATGGAAAGAGAGGGGAGGGCAGAGGGAGAGGGGGGAGAGAGAGGGAGAGCAAAGAGAAACGGGAGAGAGAGGGAAGGGGGAGAAGAAAGAGGGAGGGAAGGGGAGAGGGAGGAGAGAGGGAGAGGGGAGAGAAAGGGAAGGGGAAAGAGAGGGGAGGGGGAGATGGGAGAGAGGAGAGGGGGGAGAGAGAGGGAGGAGAGAAGGAGAACTTGAAAGAATGTTAAAAAGCATTGTGTAGAATAACTTAAATTTTATTTTACTACCTGATGGTTGAAAATATAATTTGTAATGTTTACAACTTATTATTTACATTATTTTATTTCTGATTTATATAATCTACTTATTAATCAAAAATATATATTTTTAGTGTATGTGTGTGTGTGGGTGTGGGGGTGCGTGTGTGTGTGTGTGCGTGCGTGCATGTGTGTGACCTCGGAACAATTAAAAAAGATATAATTATTGTTATAAACAATCAATTTATGTCTGTCTAACTTACTGTAAAACCGGCAAGAACCCTTAACCAACGATCAATTTTGAAAAAATAAAGGCCTACCTAGTCTAACTTTTCTTCTGAAGGGTTGTACAGATTATTCCCTGAAACTTTAGTACCTGAGATGCAAGCCGTCTAGGACTTTGGGATGTCCTAGCAAGTAACCATCATATATAGCTATGATCCTCTGGGATGTCCTAGCAAGTACCCATCATATACAGCTATGATCCTCTGGGATGTCCTAGGAAGTACCCATCGTATACAGTTATGATCCTCTGGGATGTCCTAGTAAGTACCCATTGTATACAGCTATGATCCTCTGGGATGTGCTAGCAAGTACCCATCGTATACAGTTTTGATCCTCTGGGATGTCCTAGTAAGTACCCATTGTATACAGCTATGATCCTCTAGGATGTCCTAGCAAATACTCATCATATATAGCTACGATCCTCTGGGATGTCCTAGGAAGTACCCATCGTATACAGCTATGATCCTCTAGGATGTCCTAGCAAGTACTCATCATATACAGCTATGATCCTCTGGGATGTCCTAGCAAGTACCCATCGTATACAGCTATGATCCTCTAGGATGTCCTAGCAAGTACTCATCATATACAGCTATGATCCTCTAGGATGTCCTAGCAAGTACTCATCATATACAGCTATGATCCTCTAGGATGTCCTAGCAAGTACTCATCATATACAGCTATGATCCTCTGGGATGTCCTAGTAAGTACCCATTGTATACAGCTATGATCCTCTGGGATGTGCTAGCAAGTGCCCATCGTATACAGTTATGATCCTCTGGGATGTCCTAGTAAGTACCCATTGTATACAGCTATGATCCTCTGGGATGTCCTAGCAAGTGCCCATCGTATATAGCTACGATCCTCTGGGATGTCCTAGGAAGTACCCATCGTATACACCTATGATCCTCTAGGATGTCCTAGCAAGTACTCATCATATACAGCTATGATCCTCTGGGATGTCCTAGCAAGTACCCATCGTATACAGCTATGATCCTCTAGGATGTCCTAGCAAGTACTCATCATATACAGCTATGATCCTCTGGGATGTCCTAGCAAGTACTCATCGTATACAGCTATGATCCTCTGGGATGTCCTAGCAAGTACTCATCATATACAGCTATGATCCTCTGGGATGTCCTAGCAAGAACTCATCATATACAGCTATGATCCTCTGGGATGTGCTAGCAAGTACCCATCGTATACAGTTTTGATCCTCTGGGATGTCCTAGTAAGTACCCATTGTATACAGCTATGATCCTCTAGGATGTCCTAGCAAATACTCATCATATACAGCTATGATCCTCTGGGATGTCCTAGCAAGTACCCATCGTATACAGCTATGATCCTCTAGGATGTCCTAGCAAGTACTCATCATATACAGCTATGATCCTCTGGGATGTCCTAGCAAGTACTCATCGTATACAGCTATGATCCTCTGGGATGTCCTAGCAAGTACTCATCATATACAGCTATGATCCTCTGGGATGTCCTAGCAAGAACTCATCATATACAGCTATGATCCTCTGGGATGTGCTAGCAAGTACCCATCGTATACAGTTTTGATCCTCTGGGATGTCCTAGTAAGTACTCATCATATACAGCTATGATCCTCTGGGATGTCCTAGCAAGTACTCATCATATACAGCTATGATCCTCTGGGATGTGCTAGCAAGTACCCATCGTATACAGTTATGATCCTCTGGGATGTCCTAGTAAGTACCCATCATATACAGCTATGATCCTCTAGGATGTCCTAGCAAGTACTCATCATATACAGCTATGATCCTCTGGGATGTCCTAGTAAGTACCCATCGTATACAGCTATGATCCTCTAGGATGTCCTAGCAAGTACTCATCATATACAGCTATGATCCTCTGGGATGTCCTAGCAAGTACCCATCGTATACAGCTATGATCCTCTAGGATGTCCTAGCAAGTACTCATCATATACAGCTATGATCCTCTGGGATGTCCTAGCAAGTACCCATCGTATACAGCTATGATCCTCTAGGATGTCCTAGCAAGTACTCATCATATACAGCTATGATCCTCTGGGATGTCCTAGTAAGTACCCATCGTATACAGCTATGATCCTCTAGGATGTCCTAGCAAGTACTCATCATATACAGCTATGATCCTCTGGGATGTCCTAGCAAGTACCCATCGTATACAGCTATGATCCTCTAGGATGTCCTAGCAAGTACTCATCATATACAGCTATGATCCTCTGGGATGTCCTAGTAAGTACCCATCGTATACAGCTATGATCCTCTAGGATGTCCTAGCAAGTACTCATCATATACAGCTATGATCCTCTGGGATGTCCTAGCAAGAACTCATCATATACAGCTATGATCCTCTGGGATGTGCTAGCAAGTACCCATCGTATACAGTTATGATCCTCTGGGATGTCCTAGTAAGTACCCATCATATACAGCTATGATCCTCTAGGATGTCCTAGCAAGTACTCATCATATACAGCTATGATCCTCTGGGATGTCCTAGTAAGTACCCATTGTATACAGCTATGATCCTCTAGGATGTCCTAGCAAGTACTCATCATATACAGCTATGATCCTCTGGGATGTCCTAACAAGTACCCATCGTATACAGCTATGATCCTCTAGGATGTCCTAGCAAGTACTCATCATATACAGCTATGATCCTCTGGGATGTCCTAGTAAGTATCCATCATATACAGCTATGATCCTCTAGGATGTCCTAGCAAGTACTCATCATATACAGCTATGATCCTCTGGGATGTCCTAGCAAGTACCCATCGTATACAGCTATGATCCTCTGGGATGTCCTAGCAAGTACTCATCATATACAGCTATGATCCTCTGGGATGTCCTAGCAAGTACTCATCATATACAGCTATGATCCTCTGGGATGTCCTAGCAAGTACCCATCGTATACAGCTATGATCCTCTGGGATGTCCTAGCAAGTACTCATCATATACAGCTATGATCCTCTGGGATGTCCTAGCAAGTACCCATCATATACAGCTATGATCCTCTGGGATGTCCTAGCAAGTACCCATCGTATACAGCTATGATCCTCTGGGATGTCCTAGCAAGTACCCATTGTATACAGCTATGATCCTCTGGGATGTCCTAGTAAGTACCCATCGTATACAGCTATGATCCTCTGGGATCAATCACACCCAAACCATGCAAGTACATACATTCCAGACACATACCATACATACATATATATACATATGCAGGCTTGATTATTTGTCGATTATTAACTGGACGTCGTCTTATGTGGAGAACGAGGGAGTTGGCTAGGTGAATGACCATGGACTGTCAGACACACACCACAAACACTAATTAGAGCGCTGTACCAGCTTAATAACTCCACTTTGGGATCCAGCGCACAGAAATGGAATATGTGATCTATTTGTGGCCATTTTATGATACTCTAGCAAGGGCTGTAAACATAGGCCGGTGATGGTGATTGGTGTGAGTGAGATATGATGTGATCTGTGATCATTTTTACGTGATGTGTTGTTAGAACTGGGCCATGAAAGATGTCCATTGTGAATCAAATCATGTGTTACGTGGAGCCGAGTCACTAGGGGACTGTTTCACTGACATGTGTTACGTGGAGCTGAGTCACTAGGGGATTTTTTCACTGACATGTGTTACATGGAGCTGAGTCACTAGTGGACTGTTTCATTAACATGTGTTATGTGCAGCTGAGTCACTAGGGAATTGTTTCATTTACATGTGTTACGTGGAGCTGAGTCACTAGAGGACTGTTTAACTAACATGTGTTAGGTGGGACTGAGTCACTAGGGGACTGTTTCACTAACATGTGTTAGGTGGGACTGAGTCACTAGGGGACTGTTTCACTAACATGTGTTACGTGGGACTGAGTCACTAGGGGACTGTTTCACTAACATGTGTTACGTAGGGCTGAGTAACTAGGGGACTGTTTCACTGACATGTGTTACGTGGAGCTGAGTCACTAGGGGACTTGTTCACTAACATGTGTTATGTGGAGCTGAGTCACTAATGGACTGTTTCATTAACATGTGTTATGTGAAGCTGAGTCACTAGGGGATTGTTTCATTTATATGTGTTACGTGGAGCTGAATCACTAGAGGACTGTTTAACTAACATGTGTTAGGTGGGACTGAGTTACTAGGGGACTGTTTCACTAACATGTGTTAGGTGGGACTGAGTCACTAGGGGACTGTTTCACTAACATGTGTTATGTGGGACTGAGTCACTAGGGGACTGTTTCACTAACATGTGTTAGGTGGGACTGAGTCACCAGGGGACTGTTTCACTAACATGTGTTACGTGGGGCTCAGTCCCTAGAGGACTGTTTCACTAACATGTGTTACAAGGGACTGAGTCACTAGGGGATTGTTTCACCAACATGTGTTACAAGGGACTGAATCACTAGGGGGCTGTTTCACCAACATGTGTTACATGGGACTGAGTCACTAGGGGACTGTTTCACTAACATGTGTTACGTGGAGCTGAGTCACTAGGGGATTGTTTCACTAACATGTGTTAGGTGGGGCTGAGTCACTGTGGGACTGTTTCACTAACATGTGTTAGGTGGGACTGAGTCACTAGTGGACTGTTTCACTAACATGTGTTAGGTGGGGTTGAGTCACTAGGGGACTGTTTCACTAACATTCTCATAAGCTCAGGAGACCGTTTCACTAACACATTAAGCCCTTAAGGAAAATCCATCCTAGAAGAGAATCTGACGGAAAAATGAAGGAGTATCTTCAAAATGCATTTCAATAACGTGATCGTTAAATTAATCCTAAGGTAAAGAGCGATATTTCCATCATATTAATCGATAATCTACACAGTTGGCACAATCTGACAAAAGAGATTGAACAGTTGTTAACAAATGTTTGAAAATTCTGCCCAACAATCATTTGTCAACAACATATGACTTTTTGTTCACTGTGTGAAGAATTGAAATAAAATCTTGTAGAAGTCGCCGACATATCACAGGGAACACTATTTCTGTGTCACACACAGTGCAATGTTTTGATGGGAGAGTCGTTGTTGACAATTTTCAGTTTACAAGAGCATAGAGAGTGCCAACAACTTAAACCGAGTGCCGTCGAGTGTAGTAATATGAAGGGCAGTAGCGCACAGGTTCAGTTAGATACAGCTTAAACTTTGCTCAAAATTTATCGACATGTGTCACAACAACCTTGACCTTTGCGAAGCCATAAACCGCTTCGCACACGTCAATGGGTCATAACGCTAACATTGTGTAAACAAATCATGCTTTAGTAAACTTTTAATCACTAACATTTGGAAGACTTATTTGGCTGTGAACAACTGGTTCTCTGCATGAAAGTGGACCCAAATGAAAACACAGTTAGTAAAATCTAGCTGTTTATGATAGTTAAAGATTGGTGTAACGTCGTCTTAAAAATTTGCATTTTTAGGACCGTTTTTATGGACCGTATCCAGGTTGAATTGTTAATTAATTGTTAGTGAAAAAATGCAGTTTTTCATTTTCGCTCTTAGGTAAGGCGAACACTCGATTTTTTGGAGCAAAATCGGGCTTAAGAGCTCTTAAGAATGTTAGTGAAACGGTCCCCGAAAGCCAAATTCTGGTTTTTAAATAAAATCGATTCTGCTCCTTCACTGTGATCTCATATGTATTGAAAACTGTCAACTGACCATCAGGATACGTACTTTCAATGGTGTGTCACTGAAATAGTGCCCTTGCTGATATGGCAGCAATTTATTTACATTTTGAATGTTTCTTAAATTTAACAACGAATTCAGCTCGTTCTCTTTTAAATGAAGAATTTTCTTTATATCATTATCTTAGTGAAACTGTCCCTAGGGCATTATTAAATGTGTAAGTTAAACATATCAGCTATAAATGGTATAATTAGCATAAATATGGTATAATTAATAGCATTGGCATCATATAATTTGAATTCTTCTGATCCAAACCAAGTGAACCTTTGTTATTATACCATAGGGGCTGTCAGTGAACCTTTGTTATTATACCATAGGGGCTGTCAGTGAACCTTTGTTATTATACCATAGGGGCTGTCAGTGAACCTTTTTTATTATACCACAGAGGCTCTCAGTGAACTTTTGTCCTCATTTGATTTTTTGTTTAACTGAAGCTTTCTGGTGCATCATGATGGATTCTGCTGGAACAAATTTTGATTGTTAACACACGAATGATTAATATGCCTGTATATAAAGAGTTTTCTTTTTCTAACAAAACTGCACTCTGAAAACTACACGCCATACTTCAAATGTGGCATGTGCCAAAAAAATGGAATGCCAATCCACCATAAGTTATCAAGTACACACAATTATGTTTCCATGGCTACTAAAAACTGCTTCCAAATTTAGGCAAGAAAATATCCCAAGTGGGAGACCACATGAACGTAAATGTGACTGGCTATGATTCATATGAAGTGAAACTATGGGTTATTAGAACTAAATTTTTTTGTAAAGATAATTCTCGCCACATTAATAATAATAATAAACTTCTATATCAATTCTATCCTCAGCAATCTGAGCTGAGAGATACGACAAACAAGAATCATCAGCCAAACATCCGATACGGGGACATGCAAAAGTCATCATTAGAGCTAGACATTGCCTATGATTTAGAGTGAGAATACAATTTTGAACAATCATGTCTTGTGATTTTTAAAAAAGAAATATAGCTACAGTTTGTAACAACAGGAAAGACTGAAGGAAAAAGATCCAGAGGACGACGGAGAATAAAAATAATAGATACTTTGTCAACATGGTGTGGAAGGAGCACAACAGAACTGCTACAAACTACAAACGACCGTGCAGTTTGCAGGGCCATGATCACCAATGCCTGTGACAGACATGGCACATAGAAGATGAGTGCCACAGTTTCACTTGCTTTCAAGGTAATGGTCAGTCCATTCCAGGTGTTGACTGCAGCCACTGAGAAGCACGCTTGCCTATGTTCCCTGCATAAAACCAGCCAAGCTTTGGAGACATGCACTGACGTATTAACCATGACATTGTGGCTGTGACTGTAGGAACACTTTCAAGTGGTGGTGATTGTCACTGCCGCCCATCTCCCTTTGCGTTATCTCGGTCAGCTAGATTCAATGGTTTCGATTTCATATTAACCAGACTATCTGCAGCTTCCCTTCTCGCAGCAGAGGGCAGAGAGGACATGGCTGTTAACTGGTACAACATCGTTCTCGTACCAGAAATCATGCTATCCTTAACTGCAGGCATAAACAGTTATTTCCGCCGCCCCTGTTCATTCACTTCAATTTGTTGTAGGAAATTGTGAGCAGCCTTTTCTTAAATTTGTTATGGCTGAATATGAGTAGTCATAGTTGTGCTCCTGGCAGTGTTGCGATGAATGATTGAAAAAATTGGCAAAACTGGAAAATTGGCCACACAGTTTTAGCTTAATATAGAAATTCTGCATGAAATGGCCAAATCTGTTACAAGAAATATTGTAATCTCAAGGCAGTCTTAAAAATAGAACCAGGCTATACGCTAAACCTGCCAAACTATGTCTAACAACTACTTCCTTATGGTAGCACGTTTCTATAATACATCGTGTGAAAAATTAGCGAATAAGATTTCAGATCGCATAAATCCGTGTTACAAATCATGCTAAATGGGACAGTAAATGTTTGAGTGAAATTTGGCAGTGAAATCTGAAGCATTCTTACTTAGTTCCGTACACTCAGCACTACGCTACTTGTGTAGATAAAACAGAAGGTGACTAATTGTGGAGAACTCTTTCTGTGAAGTGTTACCATGTGAAGAAAGGGATGTTTTGCTGTTGCCGTGTGGCATTGCCACCAGACACTGTGTTCTAAATGCCTTCGCCACGGTAGTGTGGCAGAATGGGCCGCTACGGGCGGCTACATGAAGAGAGTGCATTCAACTACACCTCTGTTGCTATTAATTATTTAAAGTCGTACACATTAAGGCAGCTAGCAGCTGCTAGTGTGGGCCCTGTAATTACATTGGCCAAACGCCTCCTTCCACATCTTGTATTGCCAGCCAGATTGACTAAGATGTACCTGCCTGCTTCTCTCTATCTCATATGTGCATACCTGATGACCAGGGTCAAGGTTAAGAGATCAACATTGACCAGTGCTTTCTCATCCATTCCAACAGTCAGTTCATTCTACTAACTGACCTATCTGGGTACATTTACAATTACCAGAGTGGTCTATCTAATATGTAGGTTTGGCCAAGTATATTTGATCAAGTACAATTTTAAGCACAAGTGCATTAGGTCAAATACATGAACAAGTCCTAGTATATTTCAGATGTAATGACCAATAGTAATGCCAGCATCTGGGTGCCAATTATTAACTTTGGAAATGTGTAATATTAATTGCAGATATAATCAGGATAGACAGTCAACGTGCATCTCATGGGCACAACAGCAGAGAAGTATTAAGTGAAGTATTATTTTGTATTCTAAATACTCAAGTTATGTACTTGAAAGTTAAAATGTACTTGATTTTTGACAAGTGCAATTGACTACTTACAAGTACAGAAAGTAGCGGAAAAATTAACGTAGTTCAATTACAAGTAAAAATACTTGACTCCTGCCCTGGAGAAATGAACGTAGTTCAATTACAAATAAAACTACTTGTCTTCTGCCCTGGTTGAGCCAGGTGTTTACACCAAATTCACCTCGCCTCGCCTTAAAGCAATACTTTTGCACCAAGGGTGGTCACTGCCAGGGGGCCTATGTTACAACAGATATTATATAAACACAGACTTATTACATCTGGTCGAGAAAAAACACTCATTAGAATGATCAGTATTGAGATAGTATATGTGCTGCCACCTGTCGGCATAATAACCCCAATTACTGAATTTTGGTTTGGTCTGACATTTATGATTTAGGCTCATTTACTAAATATGTGTCTTTCGGACCACAATCCAATCAGCTAATTAGTCAGGACAAAATGATCTGTTACATTTACAACAAAAAACAATACTGTTAAATTTGGGATGACTCCTGTTCGAGCTTAATCAACTTCCTCGGATTCTGCCAGCATTTCAACGTTTCAATTCGACTATGTATTCCGAAGTAGCGACCGTTTGATAAGATATTTCCACCACGGGAAAGATGTCTTTATGCATATCAGTTTGTGTCTCATTATTCGCATTACATGACATCACGGCTTAATGCACACGAAGACGGCGAACAGACACAAATATAGCGTTCAACTTCGTTAATGCCCCTTCGAAAAGTTCAGGGTGCGTGTGCACGCATAAATCATGTCTGACTGATATAAGATAAATAATTACGACCCCCAAAGTATTAGACTGCGTCATCCGCATGACGCACACACAGCACTATTTATCTCCACTCCTTTATGTAATATCTTCACTACATGTCCATCAATAATATGCCTCGCCAAATACCACTTGTCTCCCAGACAACGATGTTGTTGTACCACGTCTGAGTAATGTCACATGGCCGCTGTATGCTTCAGTTCTCACGCTGAACCTTCCCTGGTCACAAGCCACAATCACTTCCTTGTTTAATGATAAATGTTTGCTAAGCTGTATAACTCTTTGTAGTAAGTATGTCCTTCAAAGTTCACTCAGGGTGTCTACTGAAAACATCTCATCAACACTTGGAAGATTTTCCCGTACTTTCTTGGTGGAAACAACAGGAAATGAAGGAAATCAGTCTTTCATTCTCTTGACGCATTCACAGTTTATCTATATTTATGAATATGATTTTATTGTATTTATTACATTACTAATACTTATAATATCATAACAGTTATTATGTATACTAGATATAGATTTCTACAAAGGTTGTATTAACAAGTCTACATTACATTGATAATTTACATTGATTTTATGATAACTAATGATACTCATTTCATCATTTTTAGAACATCGCTCTTATTATATTTAGAATAGGGATTTTACAATTCTTAAAATGACTACTTTTAAAACATCAATGGTCAAATACTGTGCTAGTGCCATGAGCAAATAGCGGCGCTATATAAGATTTCATTATTATTATTATCATCATAAAGATGATAGTGACAGTCTTACAGCAATATTGTTTAGCACATCAAATAGACAAACTACTGAGCTAATCAAAACTGTGTGAATCAATATGTGCCAAACTAATGACACATCATTGGATTTGTGACATGCCAGCAGCTTCCACTCCACGATTTACTAGTGTTTCTTCGGATGACAATCTTGTTAAATCTTATTAAATCTAATGCCCATCAAAATGTACGCTACTTCTTGAGCAAAATAACAAAGAAAATTTTACAAACTCAAAATAATCACATCATCATCATTGTGCAGCCGTAGTGCCCGGTAGTTGGGCAAAGGCCTCAGCATGTCGTTTCTAAATCTGCCTATCTTGCACTATCCTCTGCCAGATGGTGCCCTTCCAGTACTCATCTAGTTCGTCTCTCCACCATCTCGCCAGTCTTCCTCTAGATCATTTCCCTTCGTAAGGTTTCCAGGTTGTGATACGCGAGGGCCATTGGTTATCTCGTAGTCTGCTGATGTGCCCTGCCCAGGCCCACTTCTGTCTTCTGATTTGTTCTATCAGGTCTATGACCTTTGTTTTCTGTCTTACCGAGATGTTTGTTTTTCTCTCCCGATAGGTGATGTCTAACATACTTCTTTCCATCTTTGTTTTGTGCGGCTGCTAGCTTATCTTTCCCTGGATGGTGAGTGCCCATGTTTCAGCGCCGTATGTCATCGCTGGAAGTACGCATGAGTTGAAGACTTGTCTCTTCAAGCAGGTTCCAAAGTTACCCTTGAAGATGTCGCTGTGTTTGGCAAATGCTGTCCAGCCAGTAGTGATTCTTCTTTGAATCTGCTTGTCTTGGCTTTTGTCTCTGATACTGTATCGCTGTCCCAAATAGACGTAGCTTTCAACGTTCTCTGTCTGCGTCAAGTTGATATATATTGGTGTGTCATTTTCTAGCATCACTTTTGTTTTCGAGATGTTCATCTTCAGACCTTGTTTTTCACTTTGATCAGCTAGCTCCTACAACATGTTTTGTAGTTCTTGCGGTGTAGTAGCGCATATGAGTATGTCGTCGGCGAAGTAAAGATGGCTGAGATATTCTCCATCTATTCTCGAGCCTCTGGTTTCCCAGGTCAGTCTTCAGAATATGCTTTTGAGTGTTGTCGTAAACAGCTTGGGCGATATGGTGTCACCCTGTCGTACTCCTCTCTTGATGTGGATCTTGTTGCTCTTTTTGTGTAGGTGGACTGTCACCGAGCTGTTGGTGTATATGTCTTCTATCCCCTGTTCTTGAAGGGAGGTCAGTATTGCTTGAGTTTGCACCAAGTCAAAAGCCTTCTCGTAGTCGACGAAAGCAATGCGGAGATGGGTATTATATTCTCGGCACTTCTCTTTCAGTTGGTTTACGATGTGTATGTGGTCTGTCGTTGAGTACCTGCTTCTGAATCCTGCTTGTTCTCATGGTTGGTTTTTGTTGAGTGTCTTCTCTAGTCTATTCATTAGTATCTTTGTGAGTAATTTGTAGAAGTTTTATAACAGACATATCGGTCTGTAGTTCTTTAAATCTTTCTTATTTCCCTTCTTGAAGATTATCACCATCTTTGCGTTCTTCCAAGCGGTGGGTATTCGTCTTTCTGATAACCATTTAATATACAGCTTAGCCAGTGTCTTTGAGATGATATCTTCTCCTACTTTTAATGTTTAAATGTTTACATGGTCGTTGCCTGATGTCTTCCCATTCTTCATATCTCTTAGCGCAGCTTCCACCTCCCATGGTGTTATCTCTGGTACCTCTTTCGGGTCGGTGTGAATTATGGTACTCTGTTCACTGTCATATAGCTCGGTGTAGAATTTCTCTATTCGTTCCATGATCATATCTTGGTCTTGTATTTTTCTACCCTGCTATTTTTCTCCCAGTCTGTCTCGGCCTAGTGCCTGTGTTCTTCTGGCTTTCTTCAGGGTCTTTGATGCCATAATCGTTTCTCGTATGTTCTCTTGTTTGTTCTTCCTGATGTCCTCCTTCACTTTCTTTTTGATGGTCTTGCATATTTATACGTACTCTATTTGTTTTTTATGGTCGCCGTTATCCACCATTTCTCGTCGTTTCTTCATTAGTGCTCGATACTCTCGTCACTACATGCCTGGTGATTTCTTTGGCTACATGTGTCGCACTTAGTTGGATCATCGCAGTGATGTTTTCGCTCATGGTGTCAATGCCTTCTAGTTCCTGTTGTGTCTCGAATTGATTTTGCAGCACGAGTTAGAATGCGATCTTTTTCTTCCGATTTGTGTGGTATCTACACTCGGTGGTCTCTTGTTTACCAACTTCTTCCTTTCAGCCTTGACGTCCAGTTTGATGCTGCTCATTACCATTCTGTGGTCACTTCCGATGTTGACTTGATTGATGACAGTTACGTCAGTGACAATGTCTGGCCTGTTTGTTAGGATGTAGTCAATTTAATTCATCGTTTCTCCATTTGGGCTTTTCCATGTCCATCTCCTTCCTGCTTTCTTTGGGAACATGGTATTCATGATTTTGTACTTTCTTGATGTTGCCCTTTCTACCAAGGTGTCTCCTCTTTCGTTTCTACACCTAGGCCAAATTTGCCTGTTGCTGTTTCCGAAATGTTTGTTCATTTCCCTACTTGCGGATTAAAGTCTCCCATCACTATCGTGTAGTGGGTTCGCTTTTTTAAGGTCTCATCCAGAAAATTGGGCAATTTCGTTCATCCTACATCGTCCCCCTTCCGACCCACACCGGCATGCAAAGTACAATGAAGACAAGACCCCCAGTCCCCAGCAGCATCAAAGGAGTCTATGACCAAGGAGGCGGGTTGGGTGAACTAGGGCTATGTGCCGGGGGTGCTAAGAATCTCTGGGTCAAGAAGAGCCACTGAGAGAAGGTAAGTAAACATATACAGATACAACAACTGAAGGAAGAACTTAGGTTGCTATGGGATGTGATCGGGATTGGAGAAGTCAGAAAAAGAGAAGAATACTTCACTACCTTACAAAGCGGCCTTCCATTATACCATTTCATGGTGAACAACAGCCAAACAGGAGTAGGCTTTCTCATAAACAAGAAATTAAAAGACAATATAGTGATGGTTAACAGCATCAGCCCCAGAGTAGCAGAACTTGTTCTATGCATAATCACATACTTATATTGTAAAACAGTGCACGTTTGTGTCTGTCTAACCGTCTGAGCATATCTTCATCAGTTTTGCATGTATGGGGGTGAAAAAGTATAAAAAAGTGTAAATCTATGAAACGCCCTATCGGGTGTTTCAGATTTGTACTTTTTAAATTTTACTCAGAGGGCCCCAACAGGATTTGGATCTTGGTGGATTCAATATAATATTCTTTCAATGCTATCATAAAGACAATCATGCATTCTATAAATTAGTCACTGGATGTATGCAGAAAATACATACAATATGTAGTTATAAGTAAATACCAATAACTGATTTGAGGAAGTCTCCATGGATGTCCTTTAACATTTCTATATGTAATTAGGCTTTGTGTAATGCTTTGAGCATTTTAATGGAAAATGCACTTGATAAAAATGTATTATTAATATTAAATATTACCCGGAGAAGAAAATTACAGAAGCTCAAACAAGAGCTCCAGGAATAGGGAAAACGTTCTACGTCCTTATAGAATCACATAGGTAGACGAGTTATGTTCGCAATAACTAAAAATAAAATACTGACGAGCGCTACAGGTCAATGACCCAGCCGGTCGTGTCTTCACCATTACTTACTGCTAAATCATGGCACTCCAAAGATGTGCAATTTGCGCCAAAAAACCATCACACAATCATCTCAGTTTAAATCAGGTGTTTCATGCTGGTTGTGTCTAGATTGAGGAAGGATTCGATGTTGTTGCTGTGAGCCTGAAACAAACGCCGTTCCGCCATTGGCAGTTGTCGCAGGTGCGACTGTGTGAAGCTGTCAATGAGATGATTTGTGCACACCACCTGCTTCCGTGATACCCGAGGGCTTCTGCCCATCTCTGACAATCACAAGACAGCTAGCTAACCTTTGGTAATACCTCCACAGGTAGTGTCTAAACGCCGGCGAAACGTCCCGGGGAATTTTTTATCTCAAAGGTAAACTTTTGTTGGGTGCTTGCTCGGCGTATTGTTCGATATGAATGAATGAATTGAGTAATGAACTGAAGGCACAATTTGGCACTGGGATGATTTCCCACGGGGACATGACATAATATAGAATGGCTGTAATGAATATCATAAGTATAATGTCAGAGCACATCCTGTATATCAAAACTGATAAAAGTGCATGCATTGTCACAAGTTATTGATATTGACGTGCTTAATTCTACTACCTGGCAGAACGTTTCATTCAAACAGGCTATAATTATGCCAGAACAATTATGTTACACGTACATTATTTATTTGCACTGATATGATGCCGAGGATTGTTTAATATACTAGCTGGAATTACAATATGGCCTTTATTTAACAAGACCGAACAAGACCGCCATCCCAAACAATATGGTGCAGGTGGCAAATGCACATAGAAAGCATCAGCTTATCACCAGTTCCAACCATTTTTCATCAATGCGGGACCGACCGCCCTTGTCAGATATCTATTAATTTTGTTTTCAAACATATTCATGCTGCCAGCATTTACACAATCAATAGATAATTTATTCCATTCATTTATCGTCCCCTGCAAGAATGAATATGTTCATATGGCAAATCCGTACTGTTACCAACAATACTTCCTGTTCTGCTTTTATCAATATGTTCATGGTCATTCAAATTTTAAAAATTTCAATTTGGTCTCATTTATTATTTAATTAAGAGGCCAAAGCAGCGAATAGCAATTGTCAATAATAGATTGAGTGATATGTGACACGATAAATCAACCAGAATAAATTACTACATCACAGTCTACAAAACACCCGTGTAAAATTAAAATATAATCAAACCTCTATGATATTCTGTCTGAATTACCGGAAATCTCCAACTCTATTTTTCTGTGTTTGTCAAATATTCTTAAATTTGGTATGAATACGATATTCTAGACAGAAGAACAGAAAGTATACGTTGTTGATGTGGCATAGGGTTTGGATGTCCTGTATGATTAATTAGGGAAGATGTCAAAACTTCATGAGTTCAAGGGTGTTAACTACAGCCATTTCATTTAGTATATCAACGGGTTTTTTCCCAACATATTTATGTGAATTAAATGCAATTGATCAGGCATATTAGCTGGTTTATTGGTTGAATGTATTGGTTGTGAAATGGAACATATCTAGAAAAGTGTAACAGGCAAAGTGGTTGTTTGCCATTTTATTCACGTAACACTCATAGGTGCCAAATTATTTTGGTAAATATTAATGGACTTCAGTCATACACCATAGCATTTTAAATGAGCTGCAGGTACGTGATTTTGAATACATTCCACCTAAAAATCAATGACATTATAGCAGTGACCATGAAGAAGTTTCAGAATTTTCTCAGGTCCAGTTTTCTTATAATCCGACAAAACGTTAACAGGGTTCACAGTCAACACTGCTCTGTGCCCTAAGTGGTCACGTTTAGCCGCATTCTGCATGCGACCGCATCTCATGTAAAGTGATGCTCCCGCACACATGTTACTTGACTCGATCAAAGAGCTTACAGATGACTCCTTGACCTAGTCTTTTACGCACTATGCAGCACTCACTGTGTACAGCAACTAAATGTGTGTGGACGTCCATCTTCAAGCGCTGACTTCAAGACACTAGACTGCGCAGCTGTCATATACAGACAGCAACTGAACATCTCACAAGATGTCATTGAGATTGGGTTAAATAAGAATTCTCTAAGCCCCTATGGCATCGTGGATGCAATAACAATGATGTTCAGATATCTAGAAAACCATATAATGTGTCTGTCTCCATTACGAGACAATGTCAACTGCACTTCCTAATACTGATATCTGGTCCAATAATCCAGTAATTTGACAATGATTATAAATTCCTTCTTTTTAATGGAATGACTGCAAGTAGGCATGGATCGTTGGTTTCATTTATGAACATTATCATCACAATACATCCATCATCATCTATGGCAAATTTGTCCTGAGCACTTCTAAAAATTACATTGTAACTTAAGAAAAACATTAAATATTACAACTATTTAAAATCAGTTAAATAAACTGTTGGAAGTGGGAAACTATGGCCATTACTGATATTGGACATGTGTATAATAGCTAAATTTAGCAGTAATAAAGCAGCTTAGCAGTAATTCAGTCTTTCCATCGATGTCTTGCATGTGAAAATGTCTTGCGGTTGGAAGCAGTATCTCGTATTGAATATCTTGTATATCTTGGAGTGGGAAGGGAAGATATAAGACGAATGTGAATCAACTCTATATATTAAACTTGAAGACATGTACGTCAATGACACACATACACACCTGTCAATTGTCAGTAGCAATATTGCTAAATGCAACAGTATAGATACATTTTACATTGGAATAGAAACCAATTACATGGCACATGTGAAGTGAATAAAAATAAACACAAAACAAGACATACAGGTTATATGAGTAGACTAGAGGATGTTATTTGACTCTCGTGTATCCAATGCTTGTCTTGTCTCAATGTTACCCACACTGTCTGTCTCTTCATACAACACCTGATGTTACACATCCTTTTAATTTCAATCCTCTACAACCGACCATGTTCCCAACAAACGTTCCAATGTCTACAAACAAAGTTCTCCTTACCACATTAGAAAACAAAATTTGTGCATGGAATTTTTACACAGATCTTTACAATGAATTTTATACCCCACCTATGTCTGTTTACATCTCCGCTGACATCAATGCCCCATTTGAGACTTCTGTTATCCCAGTAGACCTCATAAATACGACTGTAGAGACGGACTTGGACAATGCCCGGGCCCATTAGGAACAAATCTCTGTGATATACGCATGCACACGTGTGGCATGCAAGTCTGAAACCGGCCTTGCATATTATGTCAATCAATATTGTTAATATTCCATACAGACTGTCAGCACATGAACATAAGATATGTTGTTCCCTACAGACGCAAGGGTGAAGCATTTCTGTTGGCAGCTTGCATTCTGTCATGGTCAATAAATACGGCTGTAACAGCCCAAGTAAACACAGCCTGGTTCAGTTGCTGGGTACGTTAAAGCAGCCTCCACACTTAATTTAAATGTACCTCCTCAATTCATTTAAAGCTGCCTATACATTTAACCCAAGTGCTGTGAATCAGATTCATATACTGGTGGTTCCCAAAAAACCTGGACCAAATATATCATAAGACAACCATATTCTAAATCTCTAACGCATATTTAATAAAATTTGTGCAAACAAATTGTAAGAAAGGTTGTTTTTAGAGAAGTACATAACATTTTGGAATGGCGAAACTTGGTTTCCTTGAAAATATAATTGCACCATTAACCATGCTAAAAAATAATATCTCTAAAATTCCTTTTATTTGAATTTCTTAATAATAGGAATGCTCCATTATTTTATCACATATTTTGAGCAAATCTGGTTGTTCACAGTGTCATTGGTACAGACTGAATAACATGCAAACTATACAGATAGGGTACAGACACACTTTACCCTTTTTAAGGTTTTTGATGAAATATTACTCAGCTACGAACATTTTTTAATGTAGGATTAAAAGGGCAAATATCTAATCAAATTTGATGTTAAATATGTTTATATATTCTATTTGTCAACATCACAAAGATACATTCAAAAGGCATCTGACACAGTAACTCCATGTGGAAACGTAAGTGAATAATTAATTACTAACTGTGATGAAGCGAAAGAATTTTCAAATGTTTGACAGTAGTTAGAAATGGTGCTATGACATTTGGTACCTGGCCATAACAGTGTCAGCATGAAATGGTATCCTTTGTTTTTCTGCTGCCCAAATAATTGATCAGACCATCTATTTTCTCAATCTATAGGTTAAAACATGTCACTGTTTCATGACCCAGTCAGGAATAAAAAGAATGTTGATTCAGGCAGAATATTAATTTGCACCTCATAAACCAAGATTGTTAAAAAGTGTCGGAACAGGAAGATGTTTTATACGGGGTCAAAATAACTAGATACATAATGAATGTGTTGCGCCTATATTACAGGTGATTTTTCAGCCAAGCTATCATTTAAAATCAAGGCACAATAGCGCCTAGGCATACATTATAAACATTTACAACATAATATTAAGTTGAAACGCCTGCCTTATTCTCTCACATATGAACAAATTACGAAAATAACAAAGCCCAACTGCATGTAATTCTACTGATTCATGCCAAAGAACCAAGACAATCCAAAACATACAGTACTATGACTAAACACATTCCGGGAGAGATTTACAACATTCTATCAAAGTTTAGACTTTTATGTGCCATTATATCATTGATAACTCGCAGTTTGAAACAAACAAAAATTAACCAAAACATATCGTAGGAAATTTTGGCGAAAATGTAGACTGGTGGTGACAAATAAGTTGAGAAATAATATCCCCTGTGAATAGTGATGATGACATGATGTATGGTGGAGCAAGCCTATTACTGGGGTGTGCGGTACTAGGCAGGTGTTTAATACCTCGAGCCCACACAGCAATTATAGCATTAGGCCGAATGGCAGCCACCGCCACAAGGAGATGTCTGGCATGCAAGATTGGCCTTGCATAATTTAGAACTCTGCTAAAACACGCAATGTTTCTAGTCAAAACTTCATTGATGGTGACTGGCAGTGACCCTCCAGTTGGTGACAATATGTTGCTATTGATGTGTGCAATGATTCCGTGCATGCTTCAGTTTGCCTCCTTGCATGCCAAAAGGAACAGTGGAATCCTGCGTGTTTATGTTTTGGTTACTGAATCCTAGCAAAGATTCATTGAGAAATCCAGGATGTTCATACGTCTTTTTGTACAATCAAATTATTGTGTTATTATATCATGACTGTTGTTAAAAAAAACTGTATCTATGTAAATGTATGTCATTGTGTGTACATGTATATACACACACTCATGTACGCATGCATACATACTGTCGACAACATAAACAATAGCAACTCTTCCAATAAACACATTATTGCTAAAACTTGCTTAAAATGTCACACACACTTAAATCTGTGACATACATATGTTCATTTCTTAACAGACACAGCCCCTTACTTCATTTCACTGTGACACCACCCCCAATATGTATGTCGCCCTGTACTAAAGGTATGCACAATGGAATAATCCTAAAGGGTTAGGAACTTAGGGTGCAGTAAAAGTTCAAATGTGATATGTATCTTTGACCTGTACATAAGAATTCCTTTGAATGCGAAAACAAACACAAGTTCATTACGCACGACTGCCTGGGAGCCAGGAAGTCAATGCTAATATATTTAATATGTCTGTTTACGCACAACCTCTGGGCTATTACCGTGTCCATCCAACCATGACATGTTCCTGCTAAAGACCTACAAAGATATGTTATACAGGGAATGGCTTTCACACATTCTTCATTGCAGCAAGGCATAGTGTGAGCCAGAAAACTGAGCCGCGCCGGAATAAACATGTGTCCCCGAGGCAGAAATCTGATTACCTCCACTGGTAGTCGTCCAGAGAGATCAAACACTGCATGTTTTGTTAATAAATCCCAATGGTATTTTAGCACATTGGCCAACTTTTAGGACATTTCTGATGAAATGAGTTTGTTGCAAACACAATATTGAGAAAAGTGCAATGCCAAACATTTAATTTCTGAAACGTGATGCTTTTTAAAGCATAGTTTAGATGAAACATTTTCATGCATGGCGTAAAGATCTTGTGCAGTATTAAATCATTATATACACTCAAACGCATACAATCACAGGTGATATGTATTTTGCAACATACTAACCATACATGTACAAGATATAAATATACTCCACTGATGGCATGGCCACACTGAGAATGTGTTACTGAAAAGACTGGAAGCATATCTCTGTAAGCAGTACTAACTGTCCAGAAAGGAGAGATAAGGTACCCCGTTGTATTAAAGGTTTTCCTCTATAAGATTTGTTCACCGGTTCAGGCTCAATTCTAAAAAACTCACGTACCTAGTAGCGACTATGACATGCTAGTTTGTTCTTTCGTTCATTCCCAATGTGTTATTTAGTTGTGTTGAAATCAAAGTTCAGCAAGAAAAGAAGGAAATGGTCAAGCTCATACATAAACTATTCACTCACTACTAGTACGCTTAATATTAAATCAATTCTATTCAACTAAATCGTGCACAATAGCCAATGTAAGGTTTTATTTATCTGCTCATGATTTGCTTAATGATACATCTATAAATGTGTAATAATCTATCAAATATGTTATCGTGCAGAAGAGATTTCATACAGGAATAGCCATGGGAAATATCATGCTGCCACCATGTGGACAATAAAGGAAATGAAAGTAATTACAACTGGCTCCATCTAGTGACTATCAGAACAGTTATGTTAGCACAAAAGTCACACTGTATCTTGCAACTTGTATAACCAAATTGCAAGATTTTGTGTTGATAACTAAATGACTCAAGCTGAAGCTGTGACACCAACAACCCTCTTTCTCTTTTGGTTACGGTTCTCTGGCAATCATAACTTAATTATTTTCACAAAGTTCAATTATTAGTCAAATGAAACGTTTCATTAACAAATGGGGCAAGAGGCCCTGAAGTCCTTTGGATTATATTGTGAGTTTGTAATTATTAATGAAACGTTTTTTTGGTGAATCATAGTTACAGATCATTAAGGGTTATAATGGAAATAAAATGTTGACATGTTTAGTGGAGACTATATGCATGCCAGTGAAGATACACATGGAAATAAATATTCGAGTAGACCGTTTCTTGAAAATTTTATATACTAGTTAATGTGTTATTAAAAATACTGTAGAATTTTATCCTGATACTCTGCTATTTAGGCTGATGTCCAGTGGTTGTAGAAACTTTGCAGGAGAGTTGGTGAGCTGCAATCTTGCATGTAGCACAGCTAAAGATTGTTTAAGAAAATGTGCACACATTTTCTGTTCTCATTTTGGCCATACCACCCTCCCCCAGAATGGAAAGAAGAGATGAACTATGATAACACTTTATTTGTTCACAAGGTACATATACACAGCATGAGGCAAAGTAATCTATTACTATTACTTTGTTTCTTTCCTATTACTATTACATGCTGAATTATTTATATTACTATTACATTTGAAGCAATTACTATTACTATTACATTTTTCAAGTACATTTGTTTAACTCACAGTCTCAAGACTTCTTCAAGAAGTTAAACAAGACAGGTGAATAAAAAAATACAACTTGCCATTTATTGATACCCATGCTCAAAGCATTGGAAATAATATTTGAGCAAGTATTTTAATCTTTATCATCACTATGGAAGTATTATAATGTATAAAAAATCATAAATATTTACAACAAAATATATCTATATAGTATACACCATATTTAGTACAATCTACTAACAACATGATTAAGGATATAACATATATGTTCCATTTTATATTTAAACACCTTACTGGAATGAAAGACAAAAGCAATAGTCAATGCCACATAACTAGGTGGATTATATTAGTCTAATTAAACCGCATTGCTCTACAGCTGCTTGGTGCTTGGCGGACAGTTCATTATTGGCTCAAGTACAAATATATCAGGATGTTTGTTCACACCCACTGTGGTTTAGGCTGAATTGTGTGCACTATGGTGGCAGTCACTAAACCCACAGGCTTACTTGAAAAGGGTAGTTGGCAACTTGGCAGAACTGGCTTCAAGGCAGTGAAAGCCCAGTTTAATTCCTTTAGTCAGTGTAGCAGTCCCACTGTACCAGTGTGTCTTGCTGTGTAAATGCTCATAAAACGTCACCAGGGCCATGCTGAAGTTGACAAGGGGGAGCAACCATAAAACCAGGAGAAACTAGTGGAATCTACAACCTAATCAAAGGGAATGTTTATGTAGTTGAAATTCAGTTTAATTCAGTTAAATGTTCAATAGTAATATAAAAGTAATAGGTCAATTACTATTACATTGCTTCCTATTACTACTACACTGAGTTTTTGCTCAACCCATTACTATTACTTTGATATTTGTAAGTGTTATTATTACATATTACTATTACCCCAGGCCTGCATAGCATGCATTTTGACTTTAAAACAGTAACAATTAATGACATAATACTGATTGAATTGGAGTAAAGTAATAGCTGCATGTATAGTAAAACATCTGAATAATATTCCTTATAATTTTGGCTAAATATGCTTTAACCTTTTCGAGTATACCTAAGTTATTTTATTTGATATATAATTTTATACCTAAGTTATTTTATTTTAATCCTAGATCATATCTTTATATTGCATTGATAATTATGAATATTGCTGTTTTTAAAGTTTCTCAGGTTCTTCCAGTGCAGTAGGTATTCCCATTACACATTATACTGTAGTTACAGCACACATGGAGGCATTCTGTTTGACACTGGGACAATGGCAGGCAGTGAGCCAATGCTAGTCCAATACACAGGCTTACAGCATAATCTCAGACACCCAGGCCATTCCACTCAGCTACCTGAGTGATCAGCGATAGGGCACAGTCCACTATCCAGTTATAAGTTACAAATAGAGATCAGTGCACAAGGCTTACAGCAGTAGGGAAATAGTATGAAAATGCAGCATTCTGGGGGGCCCTGAGGTGCCCTTTGAATGATTAAAATTCAGATGTCTTGTGTATAGTGGCACTACAACATGAAATGTCTATGCAAAATCAGAAAAAAGTTACTGAAGAGTTTTTTAACAAAATAGGCAAAATGTGAAAATTTACCAGTTTCAGGAGCCCCAGGGGGTCATTAGAATGATTCAATCAAATACAGATTCAAATACAAAGTCTGAAAATATGTTAAGCATTCCATGGGGTGGTTTAATTGATTATCTTCACGTACCATGAGGAAAATATATTGCTACAGTAGCACCACTTAGCAAATGAAACGTGTTAATGCAAATCAATGCTAATACAAATTTTGGATCATAAAAATCGCTAGTCCCACTCCATATATAAGGTGCGGTTGAACTAAACGCCTAACATTTGCTTTGATTTTGCAAATTTATGAAATCATCCCTAAAACTAAGTAAATTCAAATATGCATAATAACCATCCCAGTTAACTTATAACCACGGACAGCATATCGACCTGAACTGGCCATCCTCTTGCAACACCATTAGTGGCCTGAGTTTCCAGGGGGGGGGATTATGACACTTATACTTACATCAGTACTGTAATTGGGTGTGATGTAATCAGATCACTTGAGTGAACATGTTACACCTGTATTTAGCAGTACTTAACATAACAAAGTAAAATTTAAAAATACTTGCCGAGTGCATTCTACATGTGAGAAAGATGTTTTCACATCTTCACCGGTTTTTACCAAACTCTCACTGCTCTGGAATGTATTGAAGTAGCACATACCTACAACAGACAACAACATAGTGTAAACTTCATTCATAAACCAATCAAAATAAAACAAAGTTGGAACGTTTTTAACAGTGGGTGACAGCAGGTTTGTACAGATAATGTCGTCTTTAAGTGTGTCTGACAAAGTGAGCAAAAACGTAAAACATTATATGATTAAATTACTATCGATGTTTATTGTGAACACTGACCAAGTTTGTGTACAAATAACCATTAGGTATGTTCATTAAATAACATCACAATTAAATTATTGTCACAACCACTTATAGTGTAACTATTAATAATATAATGCTGTTTATAAAATATGCTCAGGTCTGACATTTTGCTTGTTTTTGTGACGCATCAGTCACAGATGCAGAGTCAATTTACATAAAAATGACGCACTGGGTTGGCATGCTGTCATGCCTCGTGCCGTGTCAATAGCAAACTTACTGACAAAGTTCAAGTACATTTTATGCATACAAGATCAGTAACAAATTACATGAAAAATCAAGTGAAATCATCAAAACACAGGTTATCTCCATCAATGATCATGAGTGACAAATTTGCCAGTACAGGCATATAAATAAGGTCTTACAAACAAATGTCACTGTGTCAGATGGTGCTATTGGTACACACACACACATGCCGAAGACAGCTTTTCGCAGTTTTTATACAACACAAGCTGAATCACTGAAAACGTGTGTAATGTTGGGAACAATCAATGAACATCCATCTACTGCCCGGTATGAACGTTAAAACTGGTAAAATCATAAACCAATTAGACATTTTGAAAAAATAAAGCCGCTACTTTTCTTACGCGTCGAGGGTTGATGAAGACTTGCAAGTTTTACAGATTGGCACCAGAGATGCAAACCATGTAAATCCCCAAATACATGCGTGCACACAAACACACAAGCACGCATGCACGCACGCACGCACGAACGCATGCACGAACGCATGCATGCACGCACACACGCACGCACACACGCACGCACGCACGCAAGCACGCATGCACGAACGCATGCATGCACGCACACACACACACAGATGTGCTAATTATATAGTTAGATACCGAGGCAGAAGTCACTAATACAGATAAAAATCAACATTGCAATGACATGTAAATATTATATTCTGTATAAATTTAATGTACTTAAAAACCTCTAGTGAGATATTTCAGCCAATAATTAAGTGCATTAGTATTTGGCAATTGCGAAATAATTTGCTGAACAAAAATAATGTACTGCATGTCATGACCAGGTGAATCACAATCGCCATTGTTATCATGTCACCCAGTTGGTTGTTTGCATAATGCCTGAGTCTGTAGTACTTGGCAGGTTATTGTAAACATAAATATGACACTCATGACTCAACTTGTACTGCTCTGCTAAGTGGAAGAGACCATGGATAAAAATAATAAATGACAGATACCATTTTCTGCCAGTCTGATATAGTTATTAACTGAGTTGTGTTAAAGGAGACAGTCTGATCCTTGTTTTTATTAATTATAATCTTCGTCAGATTGTAAGAAGTATGCTGAGGGTCTACTATGGGTAAGCCCATAACAATGTTTGCAATTTTCAATTTCCACACGTGACATGTTCAAATTGTAAACAAAACAAGTCTCAAAACAAGCTTTATTGGCAATACTGTCGAGGCATGCCGAGTTAACTCCAATCAATATCTTTGTTGTTCAGTATTTTCCAATTTTCACATACTGAACACAGCCTACCGGTATTCAGCAGACTTCCTGTCAAAATTACTTTACTGGTTAATTCCGGGTATTGGAACAGACCGTCTCTCTTTAAACTTTAATAAATCAGTGGAACGGCAGTTAGACCCAGTTCTCAGAAGACAAATGAGAACTGACTGCCTAATGCACCCAACAGCAGGCCCAAGAACATGGCCAGCAACAGAAGACAGACGGAACTGCTGTTATCTGTGTATGCCCCCAGGCGGTGACACCAATTTGACTGAGAATTCCCAAGAGTCTGTGGGGGAAAAACTCTTTCCCAGCAACCTCGGTGCGGAATCTAGGAGTGATTTTTGATAGTAATTTCAATTTCCGACAACACATATCTCAAACAGATCTTTGCCGTATTCGCCGATATATTTTATTTTCTGTTGCTAAAACTATTGCAACAGCACTTGTTAGCAGCAGACTTGACTATTGCAATTCCGTCCTTTATAATATCACTAGCAAGGATATCACAAAACTTCAGCGTGTAAAAAAATTGTCTAGCAAGAGTAGTTACAAGATCTCCTCATTTTTCTCGCTCTGTACCACTTTTGAAGTCTTTGCAATGGCTTCCTGTACGATATCATATAATATTTAAGATCTGTACCATTATATACCAGGCACTGTCCAGTAAGACACCATCTTATCTGCATACATTGCTTTCTCCTGTAAGAAAACCTATCCAGCTTCAATCATCTAGTTTTGATCTACTTTTTGTTCCTAGAGTCAACACTAACATTGGAACTAGGGCTTTTTCTACTGCTGCACCAACTCTTTGGAATATGCTCCCTCTTAGTGGTAGATCAGTTGAAAATATTACAAAATTCAGTCGTCATTTAAAAAGTTATTTTTACAACCTTGCTTATCCACCATAGCTCCCTAGCGCCTTGACCCATCTGTTGACAACTGGAATACTACTTATGGATTTCGATTGACCAATCCTTTTATTTTCATGAGCCTCTGGGCTTGGTTTCCAAGGATTTAAGCGCAATAGAAGTTATCTTATTATTTTTTTTTTTAATATACTTATATCTCATCTTATGAACAGACATGCATCCAAGCCTTTGCACTAGTGTATCACATGTCTATAAGGAACTATATATATGGTACTTTCTACTTACACCAGTAATACAATTTTCTGGTAGAGTGGTAAAGGGTAATCAGGTAAGATGTTGCTCATGATATATGTTCTAAATTCGGTATCAACACAATTACACTATCTGACACTGTCACTATTCAGCTGAGTAAAGTATAAATTAACTGTAGTTTCGGGTGGCAGAAGATACTGCGAATGATATTTCCTGAATTTGAGATTACTATTATAAACCTTGCACAGATTCACAAACCACATACAGGTATGGTTAGCTACTGCCTAGATTTTAATAATAATAATCAAGATTCAAGAACTAATGCAGAATGATGTATATGTAAATGTTTGCTGTAACCACCTGGCAATCATTTATATATCTTGAGATGTGTCATGCATTAAGATATTGTGGGTAGTCTTGTCAGGGGTAAAGTTGAGTCAACAGGAAAGACGAGCAGTGTTCATGGGCATATTGGGTTCAATCATAACTGTGTTACATGTAATTCATTACAATATAAGTGTAACTGATTTTTTTAAACTTGAGTTTCAGTGAGGCTATGCAAGTGTAATTGGACATTGTGACTGAATCCAATCTTGGCAGTAAGAATGCATCTATTCACCCATATAAAAATCACTATGTAAATATTTTAGTAATCCTATTTTTGTACATAACATATTAACTATTGTAATTGATCCTTTATGATGCATTAAAATGACGTTTGATGCACTTTACTTGATTTTTTGATGTGTGATCTAATTATAGTTTAGCTTAACTTTTATGATGTTATAAAACTATAATTGGCAATTGTAATTTAATGCAACATACCACATGCTTGGGATAACAGGAGAAAGATCATGGCTAGAGTAGTGGTCAGCACATCCGCCTGGCATGCCAATGCTCTGAGTTCAAAACCTGGACCGGGCAGGCATGATATTTGGTCTAAAAACCTGGCTCTCAACATTGGGGACTGTGTATCCCCTGTGACTCAAAGATCACGTTAATGTCCCGTCTCAATTTGGGATGCAAAAGAACCACTGAGGATGACAAGCACCCTGGCAGTGACCACCCTCAGTGCCAGGATATAAAGGTCGATTTGGCGATATGTTCTGAAAAAGGCTGACTAGCTGAATGAGACCTCATAAGACCATTGCATTGTAACCACAATAATACAGACTAGTCAGTTAATAGAACGTTGCTGAGCGCTGGAAACAACTATAGAAGAGCAAACAGGGTGAAAGATGGCTACCCATCTCACCCTGATCATAGTTTGTCTCTTTCCCACATTATATTAGTCATTTATGGTGTGGCATACATTAGAATGTGGGTTGAAAGTTGATGTATTGCTTGTCTGTTTCTACCACTAGAGAAACTGTCAAATGTATTTTACAGCCTGGCGTGATATTTGGTTGCAGCAGCCAATGTGCAGTGGGCAGACATTTGTGTGGGTGGTTATGAATGGGGGTTATACCCATAGCGGAAATTATGTGTAGCAAGTGAGAGTTTGGGGGACACTGTCCCAAAACTAGGTAGATGCAAGCAGGGCAGTATAGTCATTAGTTCACAATTTAGTGTTGTGAGTCAAGACCGTCTCGAATGTCTCTACGTTAAAAAGTGTTCTTGCATTTGGACCGTCTCGAATGTCTGTACGTTAAAATGTGTTCTTGCATTTGGACCGTCTCGAATGTCTCTACGTTAAAATGTGTTCTTGCATTTGGACCGTCTCGAATGTCTGTACGTTAAAATGTGTTCTTGCATTTGGACCGTCTCGAATGTCTGTACGTTAAAAAGTGTTCTTGCATATGGACCGTCTCGAATGTCTCTACGTTAAAATGTGTTCTTGCATTTGGACCGTCTCGAATGTCTGTACGTTAAAATGTGTTCTTGCATTTGGACCGTCTCGAATGTCTGTACGTTAAAAAGTGTTCTTGCATTTGGACTGTCTCGAATGTCTCTACGTTAAAATGTGTTCTTGCATTTGGACCGTCTCGAATGTCTGTACGTTAAAAAGTGTTCTTGCATTTGGACTGTCTCGAATGTCTCTACGTTAAAATGTGTTCTTGCATTTGGACCGTCTCGAATGTCTGTACGTTAAAAAGTGTTCTTGCATTTGGACCGTCTCGAATGTCTCTACGTTAAAAAGTGTTCTTGCATTTGAACCGTCTCGAATGTCTGTACGTTAAAAAGTGTTCTTGCATTTGGACCGTCTCGAATGTCTGTACGTTAAAAAGTGTTCTTGCATTTGGACCGTCTCGAATGTCTGTACGTTAAAAAGTGTTCTTGCATTTGGACCGTCTCGAATGTCTGTACGTTAAAAAGTGTTCTTGCATTTGGACCGTCTCGAATGTCTGTACGTTAAAAAGTGTTCTTGCATTTGGACCGTCTCGAATGTCTGTACGTTAAAAAGTGTTCTTGCATTTGGACCGTCTCGAATGTCTGTACGTTAAAAAGTGTTCTTGCATTTGAACCGTCTCGAATGTCTGTACGTTAAAAAGTGTTCTTGCATTTGGACCGTCTCGAATGTCTGTACGTTAAAAGTGTTCTTGCATTTGAACCGTCTCGAATGTCTGTACATTAAAAAGTGTTCTTGCATTTGGACTGTCTCGAATGTCTGTACGTTAAAAAGTGTTCTTGCATTTGGACCGTCTCGAATGTCTGTACGTTAAAGTGTTCTTGCATTTGGACCGTCTCGAATGTCTGTACGTTAAAAAGTGTTCTTGCATTTGGACCGTCTGGAATGTCTGTACGTTAAAAAGTGTTCTTGCATTTGAACCGTCTCGAATGTCTGTACGTTAAAAAGTGTTCTTGCATTTGGACCGTCTCGAATGTCTCTACGTTAAAAAGTGTTCTTGCATTTGGACCGTCTCGAATGTCTGTACGTTAAAAAGTGTTCTTGCATTTGGACCGTCTCGAATGTCTCTACGTTAAAATGTGTTCTTGCATTTGGACCGTCTCGAATGTCTGTACGTTAAAAGTGTTCTTGCATTTGGACCGTCTCAAATGTCTCTACGTTAAAAAGTGTTCTTGCATTTGGACCGTCTCGAATGTCTCTACGTTAAAATGTGTTCTTGCATTTGGACCATCTCGAATGTCTGTACGTTAAAAAGTGTTCTTGCATTTGGACCGTCTCGAATGTCTCTACGTTAAAAAGTGTTCTTGCATTTGGACCGTCTCGAATGTCTGTACGTTAAAAAGTGTTCTTGCATTTGGACCGTCTCGAATGTCTGTACGTTAAAATGTGTTCTTGCATTTGGACCGTCTCGAATGTCTGTACGTTAAAAAGTGTTCTTGCATTTGAACCGTCTCGAATGTCTCTACGTTAAAAAGTGTTCTTGCATTTGGACCGTCTCGAATGTCTGTACGTTAAAAAGTGTTCTTGCATTTGGACCGTCTCGAATATCTGTACGTTAAAATGTGTTCTTGCATTTGGACCGTCTCGAATGTCTCTACGTTAAAAAGTGTTCTTGCATTTGGCAGAGATTAGGCTGGCAACTGGGGCACAAAACATTACATGTAATGGATAGTTTGGAAGGGTGAAAGACAACATCAAATCACATACCATCTCACATTACATCACAAACCTCAACAACGAGTTAATCTGTACTACCAACTTGCCTGGTATGACATACAAACTTGGCATAAATTTGCAATTGTGATGTTCTTTGTGTGAATAACTTTCTCTAAGTTGATGAAAAGCAAATAATTAATTATATGCTTAACCCATTTTTGTGCACAACTATTCATTTTACAAGTTTTAAATATTATAACAACAGTGACATTTGTAACAAAACTGACATCAAGTTAATGGTAACCATCACTGCAAGTAGCAACAACTTTGCTGTCCAGTGAAACAATGTTTCATGCATATCACATGCAGTCATACCTCACTGTATAACTAAATCTGTAGGTAAATATTTACACAGACAATATTAACATTCTGTAGTAGGTATTTATTTTAAAACTGAATTTATTGCACATCTAAGCAACTACACAGATAACACTCTGCAATAAGTCTTCATTATCCTCCACTTATAGCAAATCAAAGCATTTCCCATTGAACTGTGTACATATGCCACAAAATGTGTGTTTTCATAAAGAAACAACAAAGCAAAAACAAAAATCCCTATAGATATAACCAGAGATCAACCACCATGTCTAAATGAACCATGACAAAACATATAACCACAAAAATCCCTACACATATAACCAGATATCAACCACCATGTCTAAATTAACCATGGCAAAACATATAACCACAAAAATCCCAATGCATATAATACATAATGTAACCATGCAGACTTTCACTTTGCGTCTTTCCACCATATGGGATAATTAATTATAACCATAAATACCAAGTCATCTTTGGCTGTCTTTATAAAGTAAGTTGACGGTCATATTCAGTTAACCAATCCTTTAGATGCACCAAAAAAGGATTAATTACACTAACCAGCTAACCTTTGACTCCATGAATAAACAGTTATGCCCCACATCCGCGATGAGCAGATCACGTAGGATGTTTGTATGGAACAGGCATGTTGAAATATGTAGGTGGCCCTTCTCTATTATGCGGCAGGATTTCCCCGGGTATGACATCATTCTATTTATAGCCACCATGTCCTGTTGCTGAGGCTTGAGTTAGCTGAGTTAGCAGTGTGTCGGTGTCAGTCAGACACAAGCTTCTGCTACGGCACCAGGGATTTGAACCTCCTGGGCACCTTGGACATTAGTTTAACATAATTTGTACACATAGACAGAGGCCAGCAGGACATCATGACAAGGTAAGCAAAGTCTTACTGTTGACACAGTTGTCCCACGTTTGTTCCTCTCCTTAAGCTCAGTGATTATAAAATAGGAATGTAAAGTAAGACCGAGTTATATTAGTGTGATCACTGATCATTTAGCACAGTGCTTCAACATCATCGTACTAAAAAATTGATGATGTTTATTAGAGCACTACCGGTACATCATTTGATCAATGACCATTATGTGGTCACATTATAACTCACTTCACTCTTATTCTGCACTCTTCTATTAAACTTTGAATAAGTTTGTCTTGTCAGTGACAGTGTACTTGAGAGAAACTATAGCCTTAGGCACAGGATCTCAGATGGCAAGAGCTTCCCTTGTGTCCAGACAGGGACAGGGTACCAAGGCAAACAGATCCCAGTGGGTATTTGCTGACTTGGCTCAAGTATAGACCTACACCTTAGGGGTACAAGAATTCAGGAATAAGACACTGAAACCCCGTTAATTTCTATACAGGGGGTGTAATTTGTCATGGATTCAGTGTTGGTGTTCTCCGTCTGTCAAATGCACCAACACAAAGACTGCAGTGTCAGCCATGACATAAAACTGTCCTAGTCTAACACGAGAACCCAGAGTGACATAAAGTTTATTCACTTTGAGTGTGCTCCACTTTGTCATGGAGATTAACAAACATATCCGTTCCCCTCCCCACAATCACACAACAAACTTAGTCACGAACTTAGGCACGACTTGACTATGTGTAAGATAAAAGTTTGGCAACATGTGGGGGGAGGGGAGGGGGGCACTTCATGGAATGTGTTGTCACGGCAACGAGGCAAAGAAACAGTTCTGGAAGTTGTCCACCTGTGTAGGGGTTCAACAACAAACAATCTGCGTGTGTGTGTGTTTATCCATGTATGACTATCAGTGATTGCCCCTTGTCCGACGCCTAAGTGATCATAAGAAGATAGTAGCTTATTCTGTCTTAGTTATGTATTAGCATGCATTCAACTGCATATACATTAATTTAATTTGCAGATTGTCAAATACAGTGATTACTCTGCCAGAGTGGAGATTACTTCTCATCAAAAGCAGCATTCTCGTGATAGTGTTTGCTGGTAAGTACATTGAAGCTAACAGGATTTAGTCGTGTTTCACACTTGAGTAGTCACCAATTCCAGTCATTTCTGAAATCGATTCATGCGTACATCTGTAGACGACCGCACGTAGGCCGTGTGAAATTGATTGTGTCTTCCACCAATGCTTGTCCCCAAAATATATGAGGACAACCAACCCACCAGGCCACAACCCATCCACACGTAATGCTTCAGTTTGGGGGGCTTTTCAAACTTATATCATCACCCATTACACAATGTCATCTCACAAAGTACACGTATTTTAACTTGGGTCAAAACCATAAAACCTTAATCACATACAAAAATATTTATTGGTTTAAAATACAAGTTTACCAGCCTACACAACAGACAACAGAACATCTGAAAGGTACATTAGTACTGTAAAATACTTCAATTTTCATGTGACATTGTTCTGGCATTCATTATTACACATTACTGTCGTTGCCATCATCAAGAATTTTGTATTATAATTTTGTAAGAGCAATCTCAGAGAATGCATGTGGTACATTTGTAATGTTTTCTGCATGTTATCATTTTTTATGTTAATGGGTTAATCAATCTGCTTGATTAATACAAAAGATAATTATTATGATTAATAATTGACATTATAAAAATAACTGACTCAATCCTTAAATGCATTCTTTCAATTAATAATTTGCGTTATTATTATTTATTTTATTTTCAGCCACACACCCAGCAAATGTGCTCTGCACGACAGAAGAAACATCACAATCTGTCATCACGATGACATCACAGCCAAACATCATCTCTACAACACAGGATGCAGCACCACAGAATCACATTCCAGACACACATAGGGAATTTATTCCATTAGCTAATTTAAACCGACAAAACAATGATGAAAGCCCGTTCAATACAGGTAAGTGTGGGTCATGCTCCTGTCATGTGACACACCGCAATTCTTTGGGCTGTAAGGAATATTTTTTTAAACTGAGGAAAACCCAAAATACATTCATAGGGGTGGACGTATAAATGTTTTAGTTTTTATTGCATTCTTTCAAACAATAAACAATTTATAAACAGTTTAAATAATACAATTTGGAATTATTATCTCAAGTGAAAAACTGTTTTAATGCATATTTTGGATTGAATGGTAATTTGAAACACAAGTATCTACCTTTAATACTGTCTGTCTCAAAACCTGAATTCTCCAGATGGGTCAGTTCTATAACTTCAACATATCACAGATGACATTGATTATCATTGTAAAACTGAAATGTTGCCCTTTTATAACTACGGTGTTAAAAATTCAATACCACCAAAAAAGCTTATGGTCTGAACAGCTGTGGCCTGTCACATGTAATAGTTTACATTGCCAATCTGTTGAGTATCCAACCAGGAAAAGATATCTCATCAACATCTGTAATTAATCCAGCGCATGTTGCTCCTCCTTTAAAGATACAAAGTCAAATTTTTCTATCACAAGATCAAGTTAAATGGTATCGACTATACCTATCCTATTCTAACAACTTGCCAGCTAAAATGTGCTTTAATGATCCATTTTTAATCTGACTTTAAATTTAAAAAAATATTTTTTAATAACAACTTTGACAGACAGTGCATTTATGAACAGATGTTGATTATTTACAATAGTTGTGGACAAGATGTATCGAGGTCAGGCATCCGTGGGATAATGCGATAGGAATATCACTGACACTAGTAAAAATCAAGTTCCAATGTGCATGCAATATAAACATGATAGTTGCCCGGAAAGAAACCAATAGCATCAGTCAAGTATTGCATTTAAAGTAAATAAACTAAATGTTTATTATTTCCAAAAATTGCTATGATTTTTTACTTTTGTTCACTATGTGTCAGACACACTCATGCATGCACACAAACATACACCCACACATGCACGCACACATGCATGCATACATACACACACACATGCACGTACACATGCATGGGCACAATCTTAGCATACAGTGTGTTCGGCAGCATTTTAGTCGTTAATTGAATATTAAATTTGGTCACACAAATTAATATCGATTTCCACGACCATACTGTCAATACGTGTGTGTGTGTGTGTGTGTGTGTGTGTGTGTGCGTGCATGCGTGCATGCGTGCGTGTGTGTGCCTAGGCGTACGTATGTGTGTGCATATATAGACAGTGTATTAGACACACACACAATAGTCATGGACAGATCAACATGAACCAGAAACAATTAATGTGCTAAACTCTACAAATATGCATCAGCATAAACACAATATAACACTGCCAACACACCAAGAGTGCATTCTTGTGCCAAATATAAACATAATTTTAATGTGTTTCATTATTGTTTTTGCAGGAGTTCTGACAAGCATTGTAATTGGAGTGTTTCTACTTGTGTTCATGGTAACCGCAATCACAACAGCCATTGTACGGTAAGCTCAACTCATTTAAAGCTTTCCACACAATTGTACTTTATTTTCGGTTAACCATAGCTCGCACCCACACTGGTGCCACTGTGTGCAAAGGCATCATTTAGTTTTGATGAAATCATCATAAAACTATAAGTTATCTTCAACAGTGCATAGTCAAAATTCAAGAGCCAAAGTGGTATACATATATATCATATAACATAAGGCAATTTGCACTTTCAGTGAACTCAGATAATTTCTACAGTTGCAAGTCTAATTTTCTGAGTGCATGCATTGTCTCAATATGTCACTTTTTTGTAATTAATTGCACAGAAAAGGTAATATTCTGATGCATCGAATGCTTTGCTTTCAAAAATACAGTGTAGTCAGCCGGTCTTTAAGTCTGTGTATGACCACAGTTATCACAAACAATGACCTGGTGATAATGCAAATAAATAACTAAAATCAAATCCGTAATGACTACTTGTGGTGCACATCGGGGTTACGACCATTATTATTATGGGAAACAAAACAACCTCCCCTATCAACATGAAACAAACTTTCTTATTTCCATATTGTCCATTAACAGATACCGCAATGAAACAAGGAATGAAATGGCCAGTAGGGAGCGCCACAGGGACGTGGAGGCGGCCTACGAAGAAGTGGCGGCTTCCAGAACAGTCAAGGCTTGACACAAGGACATTCCAATGGAATTTCCTGGGAGAAGTCGGGACTACCACATATCTGGAAGAAGATGTGTGAGTGTCCACTGGTGGCTCATTCTGAGATGACATGGACTGATATATTGTGGTCTCTCAGTGGCACGTGATGAACATATTGAGTGTATATATATATATATCCTATGCAATGTAAATTATGTAATATATTTATAATTATAAGTATTAAATTAATACAAATGTATTGATCATTTTGTAGCCAGTTGTCCTGTGTGATTTTTAAAGGATTGATATGGTATAGCGTTTGATATATGGTAAGGGTGACACAACTACCAGTATTGATATGGTATATTATTTGATATATGGTAAGGGTGACACAACTACCAGTATTGATATGGTAGATCATTTGATATATGGTAAGGGTGACACAACTACCAGTATTGCATATATATATATATATATATATATAAACTATCAAACATAACCATCTGCTGGATACACAGATGCAGAAAAGTTTCCAAGAGTATTCGTAAATGACACTTGTTGAGACGTCAATTTGTGTGTTTCCCGTTAATGCAGTTACGTAAAACATCCCTAACTGAACGGCCTTCTTTGCATTATCTTATGAGCAAGAGATTTACGTTATGAACAGTTTATTTATGACCACTTGACCACTGGGGATATAGGGTACAAACCCAACAACTGGTAAGAACCCTTCACCACTGGGGCTATAGGGTACAAACCCAACAACTGATAGGAACCCTTCACCACTGGGGAATTTAGCAAAAGTGAAGGTATAACTTTTCTTCCAAGGGGGTTGATTATTCCCTGAAAGTCTGGCATTCGAAGTGCAAGCTATTTATGAGGAAAATATTAACATGCCCCCTACAACATCCCACCACACACACACACAAACACATCCCACCTCACACCCACACAAAAACATCACACCCCACACCCACACAAACACATCCAACCCCACACAAACACATCCCACATCACACAAACACATCCCACCCAACACCCACACATCCCACCCCACACCCACACATCCCACCCCACACAAACACATCCCACCCCACACCCACACATCCCACCCCACACAAACACATCACACCTCACACCCACACAAACACATCCCACCCCACACCCACATAAACACATCACACCCCACACAAACACACGTTAGCTCTATTATAGGAATGCACTAATCACACATGCACTGAAAGAAAATAGCACTTTCTATTTTCTTCTTTCAAATGGATTCACATGATCTAAGGAAACATCATGTAAATGTATACTTAATTAGTGTATGTTTAATTATCTATATCTTAACTTACTTATATTTAGTTCAAATGTTTTTTTTACCTAAACTAACAGTATTCATATTCTTACTAAAACTGTCAAACAAACTTGAGGAAAATAAAATTATAAGCTAATTCAGCATCCAACTTCACATTTCTGACTGATAACAAATATGTATAATCTTACAGGCTCTCTTGGAAAATATATGATTCTCAAGTAACATGCAGGATATCAACAATGACCTACTTAACATGCTTCCAATTTGTAACATCAAGACATGACCGTAGACAGCACCAACTGGTTGAGTGATGCCATCTGGTGATCAATGTCAACACTACAAAGCACTTGGTGTAAACCAATCAATGTTTTGTGTCTTATCCGAAATAGCAACCTCATTGGCATGGTAAATGTGCTTATTACTAGAAGGAATCACCTGCGCCTACAGTAGAAATCAATGTCTGAGGAACCAGTCGCCACTGTGACACGGATACCATTTGCTATAATTATTAGCACCAGCTCAGCCCAGCTATGGTATTCATTGCATATAATTTACTGGGTTGTAATGGGTCAACAGAGGGCAAGTGAGACTCAAAATACGCACATATGCACGCACATCCAAAACAGGTGAAACAAACTGAACATGAATAATTCAGATTGTCAATCCATTAGAAGTTAAATTAAATCAAAATTAATTAATTAATTACAGTAACCACAGATGGAGTGTAGCTTCTAAAAAGTACATATTCTGCTTATAAAATCAAGAAAACTGCCAGTATAAGAAAACAGGATAGGATAGGAGAGTATGGGATAGGATAGGATGGGATAGGATGGGATAGGATAGGATGGGATAGGATAGGATGGGATAGGATAGGATAGGATAGGATAGGATAGGATAGGATGGGATAGGATAGGATGGGATAGGATAGGATGGTATACGATAGGATGGGATATGATAGGATGGGATACAAATGGATAGAAGAGGATGGGATAGGATAGGATAAGATAACTAGCTACCTAGATAGATAGATATAAGAGGTTTGTTTGACTAAACAAATAGCTAAACATACTTAATTATTATGTAATGTGTGGTTAATAATTAAGTAGAAAAAGTGCAACTGATGGTATTCTCTGGATATTCCTTTATGGGGCTGTTGATGAGGACATGTAAGAAGACAATCACAGAGTAACACAAAAGAACTACAATGTGACATTACATAAAACATAATAAAAACAAAACTAATTCACAGGATGGTGTAGGACAGTCACCAGTTTGGCTGTGTACACCATTTGATCACGTAGGCTAAAAGTCTGAGTTATCTTGATCAGTTCCTTTTCGTGATTAATTTGAGAACAACAGGATGCTTAAAACCCTGTTTCCCAGCAAGATATCCCACCCATGTCCTGGTGGTTACTTCCAAGGAAATGTTAGGTGTCTACATCAGATATAACATTATAAGGGAGCATCAGATGTTGACACCATCCCCCATCAAAGTTACACAGTTAGACAAAAAAGTCTTCTTCTTCCATTACACAACCGACATCATTTTGCTAATGATTCCGTCATAGAGATTTTTTGAGAATGAGACCTCTACCAAGTTTCGACACGGCGGCCAAACAAGTACCAAACCAACGCCCGGCTGGCACCAGGGTTTCGAACCCTAGTCCCTCCGAACGACAGAACCGCTTGACCACTGTGGCCCACAAGAACTCACTCACTCATAGCAACTGAAACGTAATTTTATCTTATTGAAAGGAGATTGTCCATTCATTTTTATTGTGAAATCATGCAGTACTTACTACATGCATTCTAACTTACTAACCGCCTGAACTGGCGCTGTGTGTTGAGCCAAAGTCGTGCCACAAAACACTTTGCAACAAGTGAAAATAACACAGATCTGAAGAGGACTACAAAGAATCAGCTTTTGAAGAGCCCAGTGTGCTCCCTGCCTCCATCTTTTTGTAACACAACACTAAGGTCGGCAACATACTCAGTGTGTTGAATTCAGATTGTTCAAATTTCACAAAATGCGTGGTTCAATCTGTGTAACAAGCAAAGCGTACATTTGTGATTGATCCTGGTTCAATCTGTTATGCTTATAACCACAAAGTGTATGACTTCCTGTTTCGATCTGTTATATAACCACCAAGTATATGATTGCTCCTGGCTCCAATTTGTGAACAAGATGCCCATAAAGCTATACACATTAGTCACATTCAGTTCAACACTGGGACAATGGCAAGCCAAGATAGTGAAATACACAACTGCCCAGGTTCTCTGGCAGTGACCAATACACAGAACTTGGCAGCTGGCCAGGTTCTGCCACAGTAGTATTAGTAAGGAAGCAGGCAAATGATTTGAAAATTTTGCATTTTGGGGGGCCCTGAGTTGCCCTAAGAATTATTCAATCAAATACAGAGTTCTTGTGTATAGTGGCACTACCCTAAACTATGTCTATGCAAACTTTGAGAAAAAGTTACAGAAGAGGTTTTAAAAAAATAGGCAAAATGTGAAAATTTACCAGTTTCTGCAGTTTCTGGGGCCCTTAGAATGATTCAATCAAATACAGATTTCATGTGCATAGTGGCAGTACCCTAAGATACGTCTATGCGAAATTAGAGAAAAAGTTGCTGAACAGTTTCTGAGATATGGCCGCTAATGGCAGACGGCGAACGGAGGAAGGCAGACACAGAGTGATGGCATTAGTCCGTTGGGCTTTCGGCCCAAAGGACTAAAACTGAGGTAAAAATGTCAGTATAAAGCAATAATAATTTAAGTCAAAGACATACAGTCACATTTCGCAATAAATCTGCATACGAGGCCAGGAAGGGAAGTCAGACCCCAGCTGATGCACACTGCACATGGGGGGGTAGGGTTGGGGGAGCAGAGGGGGAGGGGGTCATACCTCATGATTGCATATGGTGTGTGTACAGGATAGTAGTAATTTATTTCATAATTTTGTATGTATATAATTTGTAGATGCTTTCTATAACCATCCAGTACGTGACCCATCCTAAACGATGTGTTATAACCATCCAGTACGTGACCCATCCTAAACGATGTGTTATAACCATCCAGTACGTGACCCATCCTAAACGATGTGTTATAACCATCCAGTACGTGACCCATCCTAAACGATGTGTTATAACCATCCAGTACGTGACCCATCCTAAACGATGTGTTATAATCATCCAGTACGTGACCCATCCTAAACGATGTGTTATAACCATCCAGTACGTGACCCATCCTAAACGATGTGTTATAACCATCCAGTACGTGACCCATCCTAAACGATGTGCTATAACCATCCAGTATGTGACCCATCCTAAACGATGTGTTATAACCATCCAGTACGTGACCCATCCTAAACGATGTGTTATAACCATCCAGTACGTGACCCATCCTAAACGATGTTTTATAACCATCCAGTATGTGACCCATCCTAAACGATGTGTTAT
The DNA here is from genome assembly GCA_963995525.1 of Escarpia spicata. Classification (NCBI taxonomy): domain Eukaryota; kingdom Metazoa; phylum Annelida; class Polychaeta; order Sabellida; family Siboglinidae; genus Escarpia; species Escarpia spicata. The sequence continues at coordinate 25,490,750 of OZ023218.1, read as the reverse complement.
AACCATCCAGTACGTGACCCATCCTAAACGATGTGTTATAACCATCCAGTACGTGACCCATCCTAAACGATGTGTTATAACCATCCAGTACGTGACCAATCCTAAACGATGTGTTATAACCATCCAGTACGTGACCCATCCTAAACGATGTGTTATAACCATCCAGTACGTGACCCATCCTAAACGATGTGTTATAACCATCCAGTACGTGACCCATCCTAAACGATGTGTTATAACCATCCAGTACGTGACCCATCCTAAACGATGTTTTATAACCATCCAGTATGTGACCCATCCTAAACGATGTGTTATAACCATCCAGTACGTGACCGATCCTAAAGGATGTGTTATAACCATCCAGTACGTGACCCATCCTAAACGATGTGTTATAACCATCCAGTACGTGACCAATCCTAAACGATGTGTTATAACCACAATTTATGTGATTGCTCAATCTATTTCATAATGCCTTTCTGAATAATATTTGTGTTTTTTGTTACATGCACACTCTCAAATGTTAGGGTAGGTGGAACCATTTTTTTCTTTAATTATTTTCCTGGAGTAGATATTTTAGGGTAGGTAGGTATTTTTCCTGGAGGGACATTTTAGAGTAGGTAAGTATATGAGTAGTTTCTTGGCAATGTTATTGCTGCACAAGTGTCATGCACAATGTCTTCAGACCCATGTGAGAAAGATATATTTCCAGTATTTTAACAGCCAGACATTGGGTAGAGCAGCAAAGATTTTTGTTTGTCCTTGTAGTTATACTGACACCTATATAGCAGAACTTTACCATTAATATTAAGGTCACCCCAGGACTGACAAAGTGACCTGACTAGTGAGATGACTGTATCAGCAGGACTTTATTACTATGGAAATAAGTTGGGACTGTCATAGGATGACCTTTGTGAGGTAGCTGTATTACAGGTGACCTTAATTGTGAGGTAGCTGTATTACAGAGGTGACCTTAATTGTGAGGTAGCTGTATTACAGGTGACCTTAATTGTGAGGTAGTTGTATTACAGAGGTGACCATAAAGTTTGACTGTATTTAGATTTATACATGATCACAAATAAATGATGTATTTCCATGTCGTGACTCGTGAGAATTTTGTGGGTCTGACACAGTTACCTGAGTTGGTTGAGTAACTGGAAAAACTGATGTTATTCAAATGCATTCCCGTTATGACCACAAAGTATGTAGTTCAATCTCCGTTAGACCCATAAACGTGATGGTCGTGACAATGCATCGTGACCACAGCATCACGAGAGCCCATTGCTCCCACACTAATGACAATGACATGCGGCAGCTGGTTTCTTTCAATTTACAATTTACCTGGTTGCCATGGAAACAATGGGGGGAACAGGTGGAGCTGGCAATGCTGCAGTAAGTTTTATTAGCATCAATAAAGACGGCCCATTGTAGCGTGAGTGAACGTCACTGACACACGACACTGTCTGACTTGACCTGCGTCTATCTAAGACACGCATCTTCAGACACCATCACAATTTCTCAAGAAGTATGGAAATAGTCAATAAAAATACTTGTCTTGACTTACTTCACTTAAAAGCCTACGCAAATTTGACCCCTCGTTCCCTCCTGGGTGTCATACCCTCCATTTCGTCCTGTCTAGAGCACACAGCTCTGCTATTAAAAGTGGGAATCCAGTGTCCTTACTTGGTCACTCCCCCTCTTCCATGGACTTCCTTTTTTTCAGTGTCTTTTAAAGTCTTCATTGAAAGCTATTTTGTGAGGTTTTCATTTGAAGCCATCTGAGCTGGATTCAGAGGTGACTATCTCCTCTCTGATCTGGCTGGGTAATGATAATAATAATACGGTAACTTCTTTTGTGCCTAATTATGTGGGTACCAAGCTCAGAGACACATTAAGGCAAACAGATTGGTCAATCACACACAGTTACTGTGTGCAGATTACTCGTTCACAGATATCAACCACTGTTGCTAGGTACTCATTTGTATAGCTGAGTGAATTAAGGCAAACATTACGGCTCAAACTTCAAAATGACAGTGAGATGTTTCAAATGCGGATGTCCTCGATCTGACATGCTAATGACTAGTGTTGCTATCATGCATCAGGGATCTTTGCCAATAGAAGTTTTACAATGAAGTTATTTTTAATAACATCTAACCCTTTCCCAGAACAGATGCTGTCAAGATTGGCATTTTTGGACTCTACATATAATATGTCTATATCCATTAAATTTCTCAAACTTACATAAGAATATGAATGAGACACCACATCTGCTTCTCTGTGACAGCTGCACAAAGGAAACTGGCATCAAGTGGAATAAACTGGGATATAAAGTACCGGTAATTTACCAAACATTCTACTTGTTGTAGAAACTCGACATTTGCTGCTCTGATAAAGATTTTAATATGTTAATGTTCTTTTAGGAAACTTGTGCTAATGAGTTTAGACATTTTATGATTATTAATCTTAGAATAGTTACTGATTTTTTAAAACTCATGATTTGATTTTTAAATATTTAGATAACAAACTTATAATATTGATTGATTTTATGATATCTATGATGGTAATTTTATATTCTTTATGACATTAATCTTGTGATATTTATGAGAATTATCTATAATAGTGGTTTATAATAGTTAATTTGATTATTTCTAAATTGGCTCTGTACCAGCTTTCACCTGTAACACAACAAGCCAAGGGCAGCAGTTATCACCATCACAGTAGTTTGAACTTAAACTTGTGACCATAGCCATTTAACCAATTATGGCATTGCCTACAGCAGATGATAGTGGCACCGTCTAGGGAATGACCAACAACTCACCGACAAAGCTCAAAAACTCACAATAACTACCTTCGTGTTTTTTTAAATACATCGTCAAATGGTTGAACAGAGGCCAATGGTCAAAGGGTCCGAATGAATGTAAGAAGAAGTAGGTAGACCGGGGTCCCTGAGATGAGATAGACTTGCAATGCTCGAAAGTCAGCATATTATTTATAATATTAGATTATGTGTATGATGAAATCAACAGAATCGTCTCTGAAATGACACCTCTCCACAAATGGATGCACATCTATACAACAAAATGAAGATTGGTCAGTCTGAGATGTGCCCCCGTCAAAACTCCAGCGGCTGTCCACTACAGATGGCCAGAAGACACCCTCCTGAACGAGAAGTTCTACGGCAATCTGGAGACACTGAGGAGGACAGGCAACAGGTGTTTCCGTCTAGAAAAGTGATAGACAAAGAAGACAGTGGCTCGTTGCCTGATACACACCTAAGTCCAAATTCCGCCCAAGTTAGGGTCATTAGCTCCTAGGTGGCACATAGTCATTAGGGGCTGTTGCATGACACGCACCCAGCTGAGTTCGTGCAAAAAATAGGGCGCAACTCCACCAGTGTCACAGCTACCAAGTCTCATGCATTTGGCTCCCATCTCATTCTCTCGCTCGGCTACCTTTAAATCAATATTAGCCATTTCAAAAAAATATTTCTTCAGACAGGTTTATTTTCATGCACCTGTTGATATATTTATTCATATGTGCGGGTGAACGGCACAGATTATCCATGGAGTTCATAGGTTATTCTTATCATTCTTGTGAAACATCATCATTTCGTCATCAAAACTGTGACACACAATTCCACGTATAATTCACAGTCTGACCTAACAGCGTCTACATAATTCATGGGACGGAAGCACTGAACTGAAGACCACGCAACAGACTTGAGTGCTACTCAACGCACCGTGCAGCCCACTTTCACTATCTGCGCAGCTGCAGTTTACCCAGTTGCCATGGCAACACGACCAAGTACCGACACTGGTCATGTGGAACCGGCAAGACACTCGTTGTAATTAGTGTCACCGGGCAAATGTCAACGTCATTGTCTCGCCTGATTAATGACGCTGGTGACACGACAAACAGTGTGAGTGGTGACTGTTTCCTAACCTTGTGTAAATGTCAAAGACTTGCATCTGATAATGTCACTATTGACCATGCCAACACCGTCACGTCATCGTGCGGAGGAAACTACGACAAATGTCGATCAATCACCATTAAAACATGTGTTCATCAATGCCTGTGAGAAATCATCACTGAGTAGGCATGTCGCATTCATAGCCGGAAAAACTAGTTTGTTATTATAACAGCATGGACAGATCAAAACAAGGTATGCAATAGATTAAGTCCAGAAAGTAGATACACTGTGTATTTAGAAATTCCACCACTAATTATAAGCCATGTAATGTATATATTTCTATAACATAAAAACGGTAAATGTGAATATATTGCAGTGTCACAAAGTCTGAAAGAACTATAGGCTTTTTTGGAATGAGATGAAAAGATTGTAGTTGCTTGTGTCACTATTACCTAAGTAGATGCAAAGTTTTGAATGTCATGACAGAAAGGTCGTTAAGAAATATCATATCACATTACTTGCTTCAAACAGGTGCATAAGAAAATGTACTTATAAATGTAGGAGGCAACAAGCTGTCTGTAGTACAACTATAATTAAGTGTGTCTTTGAGGCAAAACGCGATTACTTCCATAGGACTGGACAGCATGAGTGTCACTATTTAGAATGAACAGGTGCATTGTGAATAGAAAATATCTTAAGTACAGTATTCCAAGAAAAAAGTATGTTATAAGAAAAGGGTGTGTCACTATCTCTTTTTCAAATACCTCAAGATCATCATGAGTACCAGGTACTAGGTACCAGGTACCAGGTACCAGATGCCCTTAAACACATGCCAGGTGCAAAATTGGAAGCAACAAGAAAAGCTAAGATATGTAAAAGAAAAGATTATAATTGCTGAAAATTATATCTACAAGGGGTGTTAGTTGCAAGCAGTAATCAGGTTGTGAGATAAATGCCTATCTAAACAGAAACTATGGTCATCTAAAACTGTATAGTTTCACTATGGATGACCAATACAATGATGAGATCAAGAGACGGATTGGTCACACCAAAACAGCCTACCCAAACAGAAAAGCACATCTGTGATTGGTCACGACGGTTCAGACCTTACGTACATTTTGGTGGCACGGAGTTATGAGTATCATGTATCATGTTAAGAAGCAACACATCAGTTTTACAATGACATCAGTGTCATCCGTGTAAGTCAGTGACATCAGTGGCATCCGTGTAAGTCAATGACATCAGTGTCACCCGTGTAAGTCAATGACATCAGTGTCATCCGTGTAAGTCAATGACATCAGTGTCATCCGTATAAGTCAATGACATCGGTGTCATCCGTGTAAGTCAATGATGTCGGTGTCATCCGTGTAAGTCAATGACGTCGGTGTCATCCGTGTAAGTCAATGACGTCGGTGTCATCCATGTAAGTCAATGACATTGGTGACATCCGTGTAAGTCAATGACATCGGTGTCATCCGTGTAAGTCAATGACGTCGGTGTCATCCGTGTAAGTCAATGATGTCGGTGTCATCCGTGTAAGTCAATGACGTCGGTGGCATCCGTGTAAGTCAATGACGTCGGTGTCATCCGTGTAAGTCAATGACGTCGGTGTCATCCGTGTAAGTCAATGACGTCAGTGTCATCCCTGTAAGTCAATGACGTCAGTGTCATCCGTGTAAGTCAAGTTGTTGCGAAGATGTGGATGGATGAACTTAGCTACCTGAAGAATTCAAGTTTTGAGACAGACAACATCGAAGTTAGGGTTTTAGGTGTGAAATCATATAATACTCATCGAATACAGTAATTCCCAATTGCATTATAAACATTGGTAGTAAATTGTTAACTGTTTCTAAAAATGCAAAGAAAACAAATGTCTATTTTTCACCACTGCGAATGTACATTTGAAGATTTCCTCAGTTTTGTGAATCTTTTTTATGGTCCAAACCAGTGTGGCCTGTCACAATTAACTAAGTCTGCCAACGAAGTGAGAAAACAAGTCCTGCAATGCTATAAAGAGCCCAGGCTGTTCTGCTTAACTCTAGTTTCTTTGGCAAAAGGAAAATAATTTGTAAAAAAGTAAAGGTAAATTCTCATACAGTGCAGTATCGAGTCCTTGGGACTGCTCAAAGCATTTCTTACCACAATACCATGTACACAGTTGCCTTCAGTCTGAGTGAACTGAGGCACAGGGAATTGCACAAAATAGCTGTGCCTAAAAATGGCAGCAAGACAATTTGCACCCAGGTGGTGTAGATTATGAGTTTAACGCTCTAACCATGGTGCCATCAATTGTCCATCATCATACGGGTCATGAAATCTAACATCTAGGGTGAAACAACAGTCCCATAAATAGTAGGACAACAGTGGGTAGTCACAGTAGCACCCACTGCAACATTTATCATACATTTTTCTTTAAACTTTAATAGTATATGCATGGATCCAGTATGTAGTGGTTTCTCTATATCACAATAAATACATGTGGCACTTTTAGATCTTTAATGTGTCTAGTGCCATACAAATAGTAATTATTTCATTGAATCTACCAAATATATGCTAAATGCCAGACGAAATTTCATAGCTAATGCAGCGAGCATTACATCTATGGCCTTTAATACACTCAACACAAGACCTGAGCTTAGGATCATGAACCTTGATTGTTGTATTCTGAAACCACTGAGACTACCTGCAAGAAAAGATATGCTCTGGCCCTGAAGCACCCACCTTGCAGCGGATCCCATGTGCATACATACTGCACACAAACGGTGCACCGGCGATGTCACAAAGTCTACTCCACCAGGAAGTGAGCAAGTCACACCAAGTGTACAGCCACCAAGAAGTCTGCACCGTACGTCTGCGCTCTAACTACACGTCTCTAATAATCACCACCGTCAAATTCGTGCATTTACAATGCCGCGATTCAGAAAGTTCATTGCTACATCATCTGGCGACGGTCGGCCGAGTCAGTCACGACTATACCACTGGTGCAACAAGTAGAGACAACCCGACTTGTCATCAACTCGGCGTGACGTCAGTGCACCCAAAGAGAGACACACAGAGAGCAAGACAACAACACGCCTCCATGTAATCAGCGATGTCGGTTCTACCTGCGTCGACCAGGTGGCACTAAGTGATAATGGCAGGGTCGAGTGTGCAGCGGGCATGTCCACAGTGTACAGCGGCAGGTCTCAGGCATAGATCAATCACCTAGCCTAGCAGTAAGCCTGTATAACCATACACACACACACACACACACACACACACACACATAGCACAGGTGGTGAGAGGTCTGGCAGCCAACTCACTTCCTAGATGCCAGTTGGCCACTCACCAACTTGTGGCCGCTGTGAATGGGCCGTAACAACAAGAGGCAGTCACACAAATAGTGAGTTGTGTCAACAAGTAAAGTACACAGGCATTGACATGTCACAATCACGGTTAATTATATCAGGTAACCATAATGGTGTATTGCATCCACCACTTGAACAATTAATACAATTATGATGTGATTAATATACCAGGTATGTACAATTGTACAGTCAAACTTTGCTTTACGGTCACCTCTGTAATACAGCCACTTCGCAATTAAGGTCACCCTAGGACAATCCCAAGTTATTTCTGTAGCGGTAAAGTATAGGAAACTGGTCTTGTTAATATGGTCACCTTGATATTCAGGTCACTATTGCCCAGTCTTGAGGGTGACCTTAATAGTGAGGTTCCACTGTATACACATACTGAATGGTAAATTTTTTATTTTTTATCTGTATATCCTGCCCCAGTGCATTATTTTTGAGGTGAGCGATAGCTCTCGCTCATTACCGCCTTGCGCTAATCGCTCATCTAGGGAGCAATTTATTGCTCCCGCTAACTGCCATTATCTCCCGCATCACCAGACCTGCTGCATGTGGTGCCCTCTAGCGGCAAAATATACACCCATTTATTTGAAAGAAAGTCTGTTCTTGTCACATAAATTAGCATTGGTGTGCAGTTGTCGACGTTTCCATGACTTGGAGTTTGCTTATTGTTCAACGGGATTCTTGTCAGCCAGCCATTGTTTGACCGTCATAGATCATTAATCAGCTAAAAATTTCCGCACCAAGCAGAGGTGAATCAAAACCGTGTCTGGCTGCTGCAGAGGCTGCCATGTCGACAGCTAGCATCCATCCCATAAACAAAACAACTTAATCATCAACATCGTTACACTGCTGTCATTTTCTGTAACATCACCGCTAGTACTTCCGTCTTAAATGTTTGATCAGCATGCAACTTTTTAATCTGTGCCCACGCTTAATGTCCCGAATTGACCCGATCGAATTAATCTTGCGTAAAGGATACCGCTATGGCATGGATAGCCTCGATTGATTTTGACATGACTGGCCAGTGCCGTCACCAGATGGACAAACAGGAACGCCACCTAGTGGATAAAACTAAATCACTAGGGCTAAATTATTTGGTATATTTAGGTGTGCGTTTTGATGGGATTCATATAGAGTAAATTTGGATTCTCGATAAGCCAAAGGCTTCCTTTTCCAGTTGACGTTTGTGTAAATTCTCTGGGTGGTAATCTTGTTAAATTTTGTTAAAAATATAGGGGATTGTTCAGTAAATATGAATTTTCATGTTCCAGCCTTAGTAACACCACTGATCTCGCAAGTTGCTACAAAATGTCTTGTTAAACGTATCATTTCACAAGAAGTTAATAATATGTGACATAATAATTATTTTATTTATAAAGCGCTATATATCCGGAATATAATTTTGCTCATAGGTGCATAAAAATACAACATTGTTACAATATAAATATACAATTGTTCAAGCTTATACGGTAAACATATCACATAAGATACGTAAAATATTATGTAAAAATGTCAGACTTCTAAAACTAGTAATGTATAAGCCTAACTTATCCTTAATAAATTAATAGTAAATAAAATAAAAAACTAATAATAAAATAGGATAATAAGTCATTAATTAATAATAAAATAAATTAATATTGAAAAAAACTGTAATTATGAATAAGATAAATTCAATATAATACATACTACAAGTAGTCAATAAATGTGGCTTTAAAAATAAATGTTTTCAAATATGACTTAAAAAGTTCAAGTGTCTATCAGGCGCAGACAGTCCGGCAGATCATTCCACAGGCGCGGTGCCGTCGCTGAAAAACCACACCGACCATATCATTCTAAATTGTGGGGTACTCTCAGGAGATGGCTTCCAGCGGAGCAAAGCTGGCGGCCCGGCGTGTAATCAACAATCATGTCAGCGATGTATTCGGGCACGGGGTCGTGCATCACTCGGAACATCAACACCAGTACTTTGTATGTTATACGCCATCGAAAGGGCAACTAGTATAGTGCGATCAACACAGGCGTGATGTGGAGGTGATCTCAGTGTCGTTGCTGCGTTACTACACGCGCCACTGAATTTTACACCTGTTGCAATTTCTGTAGCAATCGCTCGTTGATGCCAAACAACACCGCATTTCCTTAGTCCAGCTTTGAGGTCACTAGAGCATGAACGATGGTTTTACATGCATCAACGGTCAGGCAATGAATGTCATATCTTGATGATGTTGTGCAGCTGGAAATATGCCACTGTCCAACAAAACGCCAATGTCTCGTACTGTCAGCGTTACGTCACACCCACATACATCAACTCTCATAATCGCAGGTGGCACTTTGGTATTAGGTGCGTAGAAGATAATTGTTTCGGTCTTTGCCTCATTTAGTAACAGTGGTTCGCCATCCAACGTTTTATGTCGATGGTGCATTGTTTGACATGCCGGGTAGCGTTGTCTGCGTCACATGGCTGATCACGTGGGAAATCAACATAGAGTTGAGTGTCATCGGCGTACATGTGGTATTACAAGCAGTGACTGGCATACAGTATATTGTGAACAGTAAGGGACCAAGAACCGATCCCTGAGGCACACCATAGCTCAACCATTGCCGGCAAGAAATGGCATCGCTGATTTTTATCACCAGTGTCTGACAAGTAAGATGCTACCCATGCCAGCGCCGAGTCACAGATGCCGATGGATGTCATTTGCCTGAGTAGTGTAGCATGGTCCACAGTATCGAAAGCAGCAGAAAAATCAAGGACGACTATTACCGGGTACATCATTTCCACATAACATTTTTGGCATTTAACCCATTAGACATCAAGTTGGCCAAACCCGCCCGAAAAGATTAGCGTCACAGTTTCATCTCTTCCAGAGGTGCACTCTGGAGGATACTTTTGAAACACATTCAACGTGTCTCATTATTGGCAATGCATTGTGGGTATATCTGGTGTATGTTGCTATTCAACTTATCAGAGTTTCACGCTTTTTTCAAGCCTCTCCAGTTTTTGAGAGAACAAAATGGCATCTACTGGTCCTAGTAGTTTGACTGCAGAAGAAGTTTGTCCACGTGTCTGCAATGACAGTGATATCGAAGAAACTGATTCAGACATTGATGTTCATGTAATTATATGCGATTTTTCAATACTTCGGCTCGACGATCGTTGTTGTTGTTGTCAGGGAAGCTGGTCAGTCATGCCCCTTTTGTAAACACGCTACACGACGAGTCCCGCACTTTGTATCGCTTATTCTTGCACAAAGTCAATAGGCTATTTATATTTTGATTAGGACATTGTATGACGATGTTGTAGTTGTATTATTTCGGGATTTTTAAGTGTTGTAACTTGCGGGAGTGTCCTGTTGTTCACTTGTTGTTTTGACCGAGGCTGCACGGGATGGTAGTGCTGACACTTGACAGCTACATGTGCCTGTGACCAGACACTCCAATCATATCTGCTCTTTATAATAAAATAAAGTTGTAGCAGTACAATATTGATAATAAAAAAGTTACACAGCAGTCAATCATTATGCTCGGTGTAGAAATTATGGTCCGGCAGGGTTTTGTTTTACCTCATCTTGTTTGGGCAAACTACTTATGATACAATAACATGTTGTACCAATATAACTGTTTTAATTACATTTCACTATCATATAAATTACAGCACTGCACCACGTACAACATGGTGTGCATTGAAGGTAGACTCCATATAGTGATGTACCCCATATTTAATTTCAGCGTTGCAAATCTGTCATGTATGCCTCCATTGTATTCCACCATGTGCAATCTATATTTTAGATATAATAAAAAAAATTATATCAAAATGTAAGCAATTAAATTATCTTTCAAATAAACACAACTTGTAGCAGTAAGAAATGAAGCATAAAAAAGTTATGGCTCATAATATGACATGTTGTAGTGAAATACCGAAATACTGACACACCTACTGAGATATGGACTCTTTTTATTCATACAAAAGCATATTTACACCCAATGTGAAGAGCATTCTAAGTCCTTTAACCTACAGGTGACCACTGGGCTGAATTTGGCCCAAGCGATGAGTGCAAAACTGCTCCCGGCCGAATTTTGGCCCAATTCAGTATCACTCTTCTTGAACAATTTTGTTTCCGTCACTAGTAACTGACAGGGGAACGCGAGGTATCATTGGAAAGCTGAATTATTCTTCTTCCTGTGGAATGTTTTTTAATGAGTTTTATTGTGTCATGATTCAGTAATAACTAATCACAACCAAGCTTTAAAATGTTGTAGTAGTAGATGCCCAAATATGGCCAATTTTATTATGCTCTGCGTCAGGAATTTACATTCCCATTTATGTGGTTTAAACCGGGAAATGGAAGTACCGATGGAAAACCCAATGATTGATCTATTCAAATAAATTTACGTCAATGGTCAGCCATTCAGCGCATGGCTCTCAAAATTATTCCTGTTGTTAATATTTTACATGTTAACAATATCAGAGATTTTCTTATTCACAGGTTTCTATATGATGGCGTGGAAGTGCTGTCTTTATGGAACTACAGACTACAACCAAATCAAACTCATAATGATCTTGGAGGTACATTATTTTATAAACCTGCAGTTGCAGGCTCCCAAAAAAAACCATTTAAACCTCAAACGGAACTGGTCTCCCACAAGTGAAACTATTTTACCTTAGTGAGGTGGTGCGTATGCACACATCACATCTCCCAACTTATGGGCCTTTTGGCAGTCTACGCTCAACACTGAGTGTGGATTGCCATGCCACATTATACTTATTGATTTCACAAATTAAAATATTAGAACTAAAAAACACAAGTCCAACAACCAGAATTGGCTCATTTGTTTCTTTACACAATTTCTTTATATAATATTAATTTATCTATACAGTACAGCTTTACAGTGTACCTTTGCACAAGACATTCACAGAAATTATCCTTTAATATAAATAAATAAATGATTTAGAGGATGATAATATCAAGCAAAATACTGAAATTTCACATAAATTATTAACCAATGAGCATTGATTACTTTTACTGGCATCCGAATATATGTTCGTTTATATCTGACCACTACTATTGTCCATGTTAAATTATATTATTATTGTTTATTAGATTTAATGTATATAACAAGGATAGCACAGTACAACATATAAAATAATATGCATCATTAAATTTTGCAACAAATAAATTGTTAGTACACCTGTAAATTATTTAATTAATTAATTTAATGAAATCTCGCGTTTTATAACTTTTTTACAATTATTATTGAAATATGAATTGTGATCTATCCCCATGTCTGGAGTTAACCATAAAGTGGTGCCACCTACTGGAGTATCCGATGGAACTAACGAATACACGCAAAAACGAGTGAATTTCTTGTACGTTTTTATCGATAAAAGACAGTAAATGTAATTATTTGAGTAAGTGTATATACACGTGTTGTAGATACGCGATGTGAAGTTTGGTTACTGTAGGTGACCGTTTTCACGGTTTTTTCGAGGTGGGGGTCTAAACTGCAAAAGTACCATCTGATGTTCATGAAGAATAGTCAAAATTTTACATGGGGCTACATAAAAAAAATTCATATAAAAAACTTCTGAGTATATTTTATTAATTTTGTCTGTACTCATTAGCTTATATACATGGCTACATTTCTTTAATTGGACATTGATGCATACAAACACTCAGAAATTAGCTAGTAGTAGGGTGAACAAAATTTTGTTTGCATTTAGTTGTAATAAATTTTAAACAGTTATATATTATTTGATACTCTCAAATCACAAATCATCTCAAACTCACTCAGTGTCAGACTGGCAGAGATGGAAGGGACGTAGGACAACTAGGACAGCTACTCATTCATTAGTCTAATTGATCAGGGAACAAATCAGTTTTGAGTGCGATTCAGTTTATTACATGTAATAGACAAACCTATTATTGATGTATTTGTCTGTATTACATCACACAAAATGGAAATGTTATTTTGAAATTGACAAACTTCCTGTTCCGATGTTTGGTGTCAACTACATTGTAAAGGACCACATTTGATGAAATACTGGTGTCATATTGAATATGGACTCCATGGAATATGTACCCTGGGCTATGAATGATATATATATATATATAATATGTATCCTGAGGTATATATTCTATAGAAATATTGCTACAGAATATGTGCCTCCCTGTGGAATATATACCCCCTCTCGTAACTTTAATATAGTTGCATTTACTATGCACCTGAACTGAAAAAACATACTTAAGTACAAGTACTTGATCCTAACCCTGTTATGAAAATATGAGTAAGTCGTCTAACTAAATTACAAGTCCAGACTTGTCCAAGTTCCTGTAACTGTATAATTAGACTTCCCCAGAACCTGCACATAAGTACACAGGCAATACAACCACTCTCCAGGCAGGCCATTCCACACGTAATGAGTGAACATTTACCACTCAACACATCAAATAATCTCGCGAATGAATTTAGTTCAAATGCATCCACCAGGTGTCAGCACTCTTCATTTTGATGCAGTTGGTTGTCTGTTAGACATGGTAAGTGCTACTCGGCAGACTAATCTACCTTTTGTCAGTAACAAACAAGTTACAACTCAATCCGCACCCAATGGTTCTGTTGACATCCAGAAAGCCACAAGAGATTCTGACAAGAGACATAGTTGATGGTGACAACTGTTTAATGAAGACACACGTCACTGACATCAAACAGTTGACAACACATCCCTCCATAAAAAGGGTGACGGAGGCATACCAAATAATGACCAGAAAAAGTTGACAATGACACTTGAAAGGTGACAGAATTTCACAAGATAACTGCTGATGACAATGACACGTCTTTTTGTTATGAGAATGTTGATAATAACATCTCCACTTGACATCAGACACAATTGACAGTGCCATTTGACATACCTAGTTGACATTGACATGCTTAGATGACACCAGAGTGAATATACCCAGTTGAAATGACAAGTTGACCGTACACAAAGTTGATGATGACACCCGCTGTCAACGACACGCCTACTCTCAGTTGACAGTTGACGATGACAAGATTGTGTGACCTGCTGGCACTTTTCAGATCAATCAATAGATAGTCTGAGACAGCAATTTGTCAAGAGCTCATTGCCAATCACCATCGCATCATAGGGATCAATGGGCATTCAACCAATAGTGAAATCTGTAAAGCACACCACTGATGCAATTACCCAGGCAGCCCTTTATACGATAACTCCCTCTGAAGAACTAGTTCAACCTGAAGAAGAGTGGGGTATAACTGGTTTGTATATGATTGTTAAACCCTTAAACTTCATTAACTGTAAATAATAGTGCAGATGGCACACAAACCAAAGAAACATGTCTGCAGTGACACATTAAATTTTATGTGCTTTGAAAATCTGTATAATCGGCAATACATCTATAGTTAAAGAATGCACTACAGCGTGAAAACTCATACAATTCAGCCTTTTAAAACAATGTTATTTGTTTCATTACTCTTAATCAGCCATGGGTGGTAATTATTAGCTGGAAGTTCACTGAATCAGTTGTACTCCGCCCCACTTTGCAGTTAGGAGTTTGGAACCATTCAACTTCAAAAGCATCTGCCGGTAGGGAAGTCTGCCTTAGATAATTGTAAGTGCCAATTGTGGCTGTTAACAGTTTAACTATTGTTTACAATTTGAACACTTCACGAGTGCAACACTGGAATTACAAACAATGTTGCTGACTTATTAAACACAATTTGCTGGGCTGTATATCTTCTATTATTTACTAAAAATAAAAAATATAGGTTTATCCTATAATGTAGTGTATAAACACCACAATTTAGAATTGCGAACAGTGTTTTATGCTTATGAAAGGTAATTTCATGGGGAGTACACCTTTAACTTATTTATTCCAGTACCAAGAATATAATTAAAAATAATACAAGGAACAGATAGCCTGAGTTTAAATAATCTACTTTCTTGCACAACGTAATGTGTAAACGCCAGTATCATTAAACCTGTAGAAATATATGTAGCAAACACCCAACAAATTCTAAGTGGCATCAGAAGCGCTAAGGTAGACTGCTGCTAGTTGCTGTGATTAAACACAATAAGATGGACTAGAGAGGGTTTGTGCTAGTAATCAAAGTCAGCTCCCACTAGCATTGCCAATGTGCTTACGTTGTCAATGTGCTTACGTGTGTCTCTGCTACATTACTTCAGCCAACTAAAATAGTCTCAGATTTCATTAGTGCACATTAGTCTAATTATAGGTAGTGTACTTGGTGTGTGCATGTGATCGTGAGCACTGGGCATATATATGTTCATGCCTGAATGTTTACACACTGAATTTAACATAAGTCATCAACAACAGAAGAGACAATTAACCTATGACACACAACCTAACCTGAGACGTACAACTGCTTCCTCAAATGGTTTAGGGATCATCTCAGAACGACACTGTCCGATTCAGGCAAAATAATTTTTATTTGGCCTCAGCCCCCATACCCCTTCAGAGGAAAGTTTGTAAACACTGATATGATGATATCAATATATTAAGAGTATCAGTCTGTCAGTCAGTATGTTTGACTCCAAATGAAAATCTATCTTTCTTTGATACAAATATGTTCTTTCCCCAGCTGATACAGGGCTATTTCCCGGGGCCCACGACCCTATAGAACCAGTGGGGCAGGATGGGGCAGGATGGGGCAGGATGAACAGTGCGTACACAACACACGCATACACATATGCAGACACATGTTGGGGTGGTTCATAGATTTGAAGTTTTTCAATTTTCACCCAAAGTGCCCCAGTTGGGTAGGAGTGAATGATTGCTAACTTGCTGCTTGGCGGTACATATTAGCTATCCATAGTAACATAGTAGCTATCCATAGTAACATAGTAGCTATCCATAGGTATCGTGAGCTTTAACGAGAACTTATTAATACTTTAATGTCTGTAAGCATTCAGACATTGTTTCGGATACCCTCAAAATCTAGAAAAATTATTATTTGTCTGTACTATATGTTTTCCACAAGATCAATGACTTTGTCCGAAGACGGATCACTGCCCTGGCAGGACCACAGGAGCCACTCCTTGCAACAGTGAAGAGGAGAAAGCTGGCATAGTACACGCCATGACTCTCTTGCCAAGGCAATCATACAAGGCACTCTGGAGGGCAGCAGACGGAGAGGCAAAGGAAGACCTGGATGGACAACATTCGGGAGTGGACTGAACAAATTCTACGGTCGCTAGCACCCTCACGGTCGTCCTATCCCGATGATCTTGGTATCATTTCAAAGGATGCATTTTTGTTATTCTAATATCTTCTAGATTTCCCGGTAACCGTTCATAGAACACCTGTAAACGGCCCAACAATCGTGCCGTTTTTTGTGTTCTGTACGGTTCCGAACGATGTCGGCAGCAGGTACTCGGTACACTAATCTTCCGCTGTTTTCCTCATTTGCATAGGTTCAGACATGCGCAATTCACCATTTCTTGATTTCATGTTATACCCACTTTTAAACTGCTGCAAAACTGATGTGCTTTGATCGCAGTGAAACTGATATATCTCTACGTTGGCGTGACGTCACAATAACGTAAGCCAACCAACGGGTAAACATGTGTTGCATCGATTGGTTGATATACGTGGTTGTGATGTCACGCCTACTTCGCGTATGTCATTTTAGCAGCCATTTCAAAGTGGGTGGAGCTTATACCATGAAATCAGATAGTGGTGCCTCAATTGGTAGATTGGTGAACTGTGTCGACAAACCAACATCGTTTGCAGTGTCTAAGACACCGGAACGGGCACGGTTGTAGGTACGTTTTAGTTAATGTTAGGAATGATTATCAGGAAATCATTTATGTTTGAATAGCAGAAAGCATAAACTTTAAACGATATCAAGATAGTTGGGATCCGACGAACCGTACTAGCATTGGTTCAAAAACGTGTTTTTGGGACGTGTTTGACAGTTATTCATTTTTCACTCGCTTATCTATTTTTGCTGTTAGGTGTCCAAATACATAGTCCATAAAGACTATGTTTTCAGACATTAACAATTCTTTTCATTGTATGTTTTCAGAGAGCTGAGAACTTAATTATCTTTAGGTGTCCGAATACACACAGGCATTAGGGCAAGTGTTTTCGCACTGTTCAATGCCCGAGTGGCTCAGTCTGTGGAAAAGTAAAGTAAAGGTAAGTTCTTATATAGCGCAGTATCCAGTCCTCAAAGCGCTTTACACTTTACTCCCTGGCAGACTTGATCATTCAGTCACACTACAATTAATGCGCGAAGACTATTTGTACACAAATATCCACCACTGTCTATAGCCAGGTACTCATTCATACAGCTGAGTGAACTGGTGTAACGTATAGCGAATGAACTTGCCCAACATTCGACACCACCGCACAGGATTCGAACCCGGGTTCTCTCGGTAGAGAGTCTGAAGCTCTAGCCATTCCACCACGGCGCTACACATGCCTGCTGCATATTATTCTGTCAGCTAAGTCCTATCACAGGTAGAAAGTGTGATTAGATTTGCCGTTGTCAACACAGTGATTATCATGTAATACCAGTACCTCCGTATACGAATTATATATATCAATATTTGCACAGAGCAAATGGCAAGAGATTGTTGATTGATACCATCCATCGCTGCCGTCTGATGCACACACTGAATGACAACAAAAGATTTAAACATACCCATGTAGGTAGATGGATGCTACACAAGGCTCTGAATATAAGTTGGCAAAGCCACATACTCAATCTGGTAGTGTATGACGGTCTTCACAACGCATCAATAAAACGTTAGTGAACGAAGACTAAGATCCTCAGAGCATTATTACTACTGTTTCAAAGAAGAAACTGTGACAGTCTGATTCTGAGAACCAAGACATGGATTGGCAGAATTAAGAAGCAAGACATTTATACAACTGCGTAATGAGGACACGATTAGGTATTGCAACTGAGATACTTGCAGCAATGGACGAATTACACATCTGGGTGAATCACTATGTTAAACAGACAAGATCTGGGAGAAGAGGAACTAGTGAGAGTGGAACAGGTCGGCCATGGCCGCCATGATGAAACTAATAACAACACTTAATAATATTGATTACTTATAGAGCGCAATTTCCATAAAATGCATCGCACAATCTCAGTTTGATTATGCATTCAACATATCATAAAAACTGCAAAATGGTAATGGTGAAACATCTCTTCTTATATTGTCTTGTGCCAAGGGGGTGCTGCAATTGTTTGGTAGTGTTGAATTTCAAAAATAAAGATATTTCTCCCTTGTGCCTGTGCACGCCCTAGGAAACAACCTGATCCATTCCCAGGAAACATTTTGCTTACTTTCTTATGCGCTGATACCCATTTTTCTCTTAAAAACGACATCACCACTTAACAGTGAACTTGCAATGTATACAGAAAACTGTCAACACAGATGTGCCACTGGGACAGTTTCGCTGGTGTGTCACAGAAATAGTGTCATCTCTGATACAGCAGCAGCCTTTTACATTTTGAAAACTCTCCTGAAAGGTTAACAACGGATTCTGCTTAAAGACGGATCTTTATAAGGTCATTCTCTTGGTGAAACAATCCCCCGTGTGTGAAAGAACATCAAAAAACTGAAAAACTTACCTGTATGATGTCTGTTTGCGAATGTTACAAAACTCGACCATCAAATCATCCGTCAGATCGAGCGCACTCCTGTCCATGGTAGACGTATCATCGTCATTGTCTGGCAGCTGAAGTGTCGGTACCACCAGAGGCGGGAATTTACAGCTGGTGACATCACTCACTGCCATTATCCAACACAAGTCTATACGTCACCTAGAAAACACAAGGGAAGGATCAGTATTTTATGCTAAACGAATCCGGTGATTGTGAGAAGGTGTCCCCATTTGATGATTTGTTGCACCCTGATATTATTGTGAAAAGAGAAGAGTAGACATTTGCTAAACATTACAGGCGTTCTATGCTTTGGTTTAAAATCCATACACATGTCAGCATTAGAGGGTTCCCCCTTTGTACAAATCATTTTTCATTTGGATTTTCTCCTAACCAAACTTACAAAATGTCATTAAAAACACTACTGCATGTTGGCAATATGACAAAATATTAAAGTGTACATGGCGGTTTTTATTAAAACTGAGCCATTATCTTGCACAGAATGGAACTGCCCGATTCATTTTTAGAAACTGGCTGTTTCTATGGAAAATAAATAGACTGTAATCTGTAGTAATCTGGACCCAGAAGAGGGTTGCATGGTCATGTGGTGGAAAATATCGGTATAAATCATCTTTGCAAAAACAGGTGTATTCTGCCAAAAGCAGCATAAACTGGAATAAAACTGATACCAGGGATTATTCCTGGTTTTTAGAGGTCATTCACACTCTGACAAAAAAGCTAATGAGTTTCTAAGCCGAAGTGATAAAATATGTAGATTGCAATTTTGTTCCTTGTACCTCGAGCTGTTAGTGAAAAAACTTCAAGCTCGACAATACTCTAGCCACATGCGTGTGGCTGATAGAGTTGTGAGCTGTACATAAGAAGAAAAACTTAACTCATTTAAGATAGCTCAAAAACCATGCATCAGTAGATAGGAAGGAAAAGTGTGGGTAAACATGGTGCTGAAAATTATGAAAAATGTAAGCCTCTGATGATGTCTAGATTTCCCTAGATGGATGTAAAATTTTTGAAAGCACGCATCTACAGAAAAACACAATCTACCACTGCACATTTGAAATGTTGCGATATATGCATAGTAATGACAGTACCAGTATGTGAAATGCATGTCCTGCAAAAGATTCACTTTAAAGCATAATACCTTGGTTACAGAATTGTAAAATGATCAGCTAATAAAAACTGAGTATTGCTACTGAACATTAGAAATATGAAAGTGATTCATTAAATAGGCAGAATATCTTTGTGTTAGCACACTGAATATTGCTACCATTTTGGACATTACTCTCAGAATCAGTAAACATGGGTAATATTGTCCTTATACATACTAATAGATAAAAATAACACATACAAATTGTATAAAGTGTAACAGACAAAGAAAAGCTCAAAGCAAAAAACAAATTGATGGAAATGTATTCTCAGTTGAATATTTGCAATTAATGACAGCTGTTGAATTTGCTCAGTATGCATTCAGGCATATCTTCATGGGCAACTGAGCAGGCCAGGAAAGCTCATTTTATAGCTAGCTGCACGGGGTATAATTTATCATGGAACTTAATAGAATTGTTTAATATCATGTATACTGTATGTTGGAAACATTGTTTTATATGACAGTATTGCACAAGCCAGCTGTGATCTATCCTGCTGCACATCGCCCTGTCTACCAAACAGCAGACAGACATCTCAGAAGAAAATAATGGCACTTTCATTTGCTTGGTTTTCGTTACTGTATGCAACCTATAAAACGTAGAGTACACTAGACACATTTCCGAGAATTGAGCGATTATGAGTGTAGACAATATAATTGTTTTGTCTATTTTGTCGCAGTATGCACGAATACATTATGTCACTTTTTACAATACTGTGAACATAACTGCAAATTTATGTTGCATAAAATTACATATACTCCTTTTAATAACGCAGTGGCAACTTGGAACACTAACATAGATCTAGGCAAGCACGTCAGTTGCACTGTAATATTTTTGAATTCCTATTTAAGCATTCTCATCGAATTGTAGTATGTTAGAGTCCATTTGTTTATGGTTTTTAACACATACGTGTTCTCTAACTAGGAAATGAGCCAGTGCACCACAGCAGCATGAATGTGTCAACAATGTTACACTAGATTTCACTCTTTAGATCCTGGGTCGGCTTTTGACAGTCAACCAACTGCACATGTCATTTTTTCATGGCCATGGAAGTGGTGCCATCTATTGGATACTTGTGAGAGAACGCAGGCATAAACTCTGACCTCTAGCTGGCTGATTCGTGCCATTCTTGGCCGAAGCTCTTATCGACATTTTGTCAGTATTTTGTATTTCAGACTAACTTACTCATAACTTGGATCAGCTACAATCTGAGTGGTGGTAACCATAGCAACAAATGCAGGCGAAATATTTTTTGACGTAGCTGATTAGAATAACCTTCTCCTTGGCAATGATGTTTACACTAAGTTACCAACAAATGTGCAATGCACACAGCTGTATATTCTGTGATATTATGCCATCTTGTTGGGAATTCTTGAAATCTACAATGAACATGCAATTTATGTTTTCAGTACAAAAAAGTTACAGCTTAAAAACTAATGTTCTTCTTCTTATATATTGCAGTGTCCAGTCCCCAGGACTGCTCAAAGCACTTTACACTTTACTCCCTGGTAGACCTGTTCAGTCGAACACCATCTCGACTTCTCTGGGAAGCATCCAGCCACGCTGCAATTAATGCGCGAATACTATTCGTACACAAATATCCACCACTGTCTATAGCCAGGTACTCATTCATACAGCTGAGTGAACTGGAGCAACTTACAGTGAATGAACTTGCCCAAGGTTCGACACCGCCGCACAGGATTCGAACCCGGGTTCTCTCGGTTGAAAGTCCGAAGCTCTAGCCACTGCACCACGGCGCTACACCTAATGTGACTTATATTTCACTAAGATAAACACTTTCCCTAGGATTTCACCATACGCATTGAGAAAGTGCAGATCTAAAGAATTAACACAAATATCACACTAGACCCACTGAAAGCGTTGGACAGCTTTTAGACACTCGATGCAGTGGTAACAAGAATTTCAAACAGGTGCACGGTTGCTATTCCTGCCCCCACTCAGTCTGCTTAACATGACCATCATTAGGTTGACAGCACTCATTGCAATAGTGTCCCGTTCTTAATGTATCATATAGTGACTGATGTATCATGATACATATTGTATCATGACTGAAATATCACAATACATATTGTACTGTGACTCATGCATCGCAATACCTTATGTATCATGATACATATTGTACTGTGACTCATGCATCGCAATACCTTATGTATCATGATACATATTGTACTGTGGCTGATGTACCACGATAAATAATGTATCATGATTGATGTAGCACTGCACATACTGTATTGTGACTGACATATTGCGATATATTTGTATCGTTACTCAGTATCGTGATATATATTATATTGTTATTCTGTATCGCAATAAATATTATATCATGACTCATGTATCGTGCAGTGTATTGCACAAGGTAGTGTATTGTTACAATGGTACTCCTCAAATAGAATGCCTCCATGTGATCTACATATTGTATCATGACTGATGTATCATGATACATATTGTATTGTTACTCGATACATATTGTATTGTTACTTGTTACTCGATACATATTGTATCATTACCCTCTATTGTGATATGTATCGTATTGTGACTCATGTATCACAATACACATTGTACCATGTAGTGTATTGTTACAATGGTACTCCTCAATTAGAATGCCTCCATGTGGTTTCCATATTGTATCATGACTGATATAGCATGATACATATTTATCGTCACTCGATACATATTGTATTGTTACTCGATACATATTGTAACATTACCCTGTATTATGAGTGTATTGTTACAATGGTACTCCTCAATTAGAGTGCCAGCATGAGGGTGTGGTCAGACACACATAAGAGTCAGAGCACAAAGACTGCACTTGCACTGATCAACACTTCAGCAGGCTCTGCAGGTGTTAATCTACAACTAAGCAGCTTCCTGACAGGATGCAGAATAATCAATTAGGAGCAATTAGGCCTTGTACATTGGACACATTTCACCCAGAAGAGCTCTGTGTGGCGAAGGTTGTTATGCTACATTTGTACCTGGTAGTACCATGGTCAACTGCCCAAATTGCTACAACCTGTTAGAAAAAAGTTAAGTTATATTTTGTATTCTTCATCTCTGTACTGCTTTAGGTCTGGTATAACTGGTTCTGACCGACCCAGATGTATTACATGCTGGGCGCTCACTGCTGATGTAGTGGGCACTGGGCAGTTTGTTTTTCAGTGCTATACACCATTTAGAGAGGCCTAGTGCTCAACTCAATTATGGCCATGTTCTGATTAAACCAGCCAAAGCTGGTTCAAATACTTGGAAGTTGACACAGGTCATGGCCGACTGGGAATGTCAGAGGAACTGCCAGGTGTGTGTGAGCATGCGTGTGTGTGTGTGTGTGTGCACATGTGTGTGTGTGTGTGTGCACGTGTGTGTGTGTGTGTGTGTGTGTGTGTGTGTGTGTGTGTGTGTGTGTGTGTGTGTGTGTGTGTGTGTGTGTGTGTGTGTGTGTGTGTGTGTGTGTGTGCACATGTGTGTGCGTGCACATGTGTGTGTGTGTGTGCACATGTGTGTGTGTGTGTGTGCACATGTGTGTGTGTGTGTGTGTGTGTGTGTGCACATGTGTGTGTGTGTGTGTGTGTGTGTGTGTGTGTGTGTGTGTGTGTGTGTGTGTGTGTGTGTGTGTGTGTGTGTGTGTGTGTGTGTGTGTGTGTGTGTGTGTGTGTGTGTGTGAGTGTGTGCGTGCACATGTGTGTGTGTGTGTGTGTGTGTGTGTGTGTGTGTGTGTGTGTGTGTGTGTGTGTGTGTGTGTGTGTGTGTGTGTGTGTGTGTGTGTGTGTGTGTGTGTGTGTGTGTGTGTGTGTGTGTGTGCACATGTGTGTGCACATGTGTGTGTGTGTGTGTGTGTCTGTGCGTGCGTGCACATGTGTGTGTGTGTGTGTGCGTGCGTGCACATGTGTGTGTGTATGGGGTTGGGAGGTTATGTTAATATAAAGACTAGACAGTTTCCATCTCGGGCGCCAAACTTTCACGTATTGATCTAGAACCCTTCAGAAGAAAAGTAATACATTATATTTTTGACAATCACTGTTGGTTAAGGGTTCTTACCAGTTTTACGGTTTGTACCATAAGTTAGATAGATGTAAATCGATCGTTCATAACATTACGCACATTTTCTACCATTGTTCTATGAGGACAGCCAATCAGAATGCAACATTTTACTTAACTAGCGTTAACATGACAAACTGTTTGTCATAACAAAAATCATTTATGAATACAGGATGTACTACAAGAACCCGTCTTCTGCATTTGTGTCTGTGTAGCACCAGGCAGGTTATTTTTGTTAGTTACTATTATATACACATTATATATATATATAATAGTTATAGATTTTACCATTAAAATTTGATTAATATACAGCTGTATATATATATATATTAATTGTGTCTTTACTTGATATTTAAATATTTAGTTGTGTGTTGTTAGTATTTGTGTAAATATGTTCATCACATATAAATTAAATTCCAAAAAAACATGTTGTGGTGCCTGTCTGAAAGTTTTCTAAAACACTGAAAACAACATTGGGTTGCATTGTGGGTAATGTGGCATCATAACTAAACAATTTTACAGATATTACTATGAAGAACATGAAGATAAATACTCTAAACATTTCAAACTTTCAGGGTGAAAACATGAGGTGTATGTGAATTATTCTAAGCTGCATTACGATTCATCAATGACAGCCAGCATTTCACTTGAGGCGACTTAATTAACACCACAACTAATGGGCGTGACACAACTTGATATCTGCTTCCTGACTGCTTCTGATTAGGTTCATTATAATGTCCTGCTAAGCCAGTGTGAGTGGCATTAGAAGGTGGATCTATTATCATCATCTGGGATAAGCAAGACCGAAAATGACAAATCTCCACCAGCAGGATATGGTGGCTGTACTCCAAGTCTGGGTTAGCATCATACACACAGAGAGGCAATGAATATGTATATATATATACATATATAAAAGATAAGGTCTCTTAGATAGTGCAGTATCCAGTCCTTACGACTTACTTTTTCAGTGGATAAATTTAGTGGTCAGCCATACTCCGGGAGGTAATATCTTTAAAATACAATAGTGGTGACAACTGCTGCCTTTGGTCTGTCATTACACAAGTGAACATAACTTGTCATGGATTTGTGAACCAGTGAATTTTAGAAAGCCCCTTTTTGCTGCCTGGAAAATGTTAAACAGAGATATAACTATATTTGTGGACTATGACATTTATTCTATGTTCTGGCACGACAGACAACATATACACATGTCAGTAACTAGGATGTCTTGTGCATAAACACATGTTTTGGACACCATTTGATGGGAAGCATCTACCAGGTATAATTTTATTGATTTTCGGTAGACAATTTGAAAAACAATTTGTCCAGCAGAAAAGAATAAACATTTAAACAGCTGGATTTTTAGCAAATATAACATTCGAAAACGCATCATTAAAAATGTTGATGTTGTTATCAATGGGAAAATAGTGATCTATCATCAGGAGTTCGTCATGACATTAATCAATCTCACACAAGAGAAAATTGTACACCAAGAAATCACAAATGTTTCATGTAAAGTCATTCGGACAACTTCTGCCAAAAAAATAATCAAAACCCACAAAATGTTGAGGGTTTTAATTTGGTGTGAACAAAATGCGACATACGTGTGAACGAAGTGGTTAAATGCACTGTTATATGGCGTTGATGCATTCGAAATATATCAAAATTAATGCTGCATCGAACACTGTCTACGAAGGTTGGCACCAGATGCTCTGGATCAGCCATACATAATGCCTTTGTTAATGTAATACGGCAAGCCTCGGGCCTTGTGCTTAGGTCTCATCTCTATCATCACGCTATGGTTCTAGTGCAATTATCATTTTGGCATAGCAATAACATTCGCGCGATTATAAGCTAATACTGATCTTACCCACCCCAAATACAACATCCAAACATTTTAGCATAATGCTCTCCTAATGTAAAACTAGTGCCATTACTTGATTAGCATCTTATTAATATTTAAATCGCTTTTCACAGTCAATTTTCAAAGGCATTCGTTGTGACAATTAAAACATAGATCGGTTTGTCTGTTTACAATCATTAAGCCCCCCCCGTTCTATTTGTCTGTTCACAATCATTAAGCCCCCCATTCTATTTGTCTGTTCACAATCATTAAGCCCCCCGTTCTATTTTTTATGTATGCATTTTTACACACTGAAAGCATAATATTTATTCATACATTGTTTGGCTGTAAGCAGCAGGACAACTCTGGCAATCCATCAAAAAGGTAGAACCAGTTTTGTGCCTGCTGATGCATCAATTTGACACCCCATCAGCATTGTAAGGAGAGTGAAGGCAGAATCTTTCTAATTTTGACAGATTACCCGGTAGTTGTCAGTAAAACGTTGATGCACCATGTGTAAATGTGTTGTAAAAACTCTAAACCATGGAGCCAGAAGCTGTGAGAACTGAACACAAACAAGACTCCTGAAGCAGCCAAGATGCGTCTAAATTAATTCAAACCACCAATATTACAAGAAAAGAGTTTATATATAAGCCAATATCTGGAAAAGAATCACGACTGGGACATATTTATTTGTAGTAATTGTACACCCAGACAAGGATTTGACAGATTCAGATCAAACTGCATTTAGTTTATGCAGCATGTGAGAATATTATGTTGATAGATAATCCAATATTATAATGTTGGCCTAGATCGTAAATGAAATGAAGCACGGTCCAGCAAATATGAGGGCGACCCATAATAATCTGTCACTGCAAATATTAGATTGCTCATAGACATAGTCATTGACAAGATTGCTTCTAAAATAATTCAGTAACTCCGAGTCATTGATGTGTTTCATGGGTTTCCTAGGAGATTTGTAGAAACATGAATATATGAGCAGGATGGAACGGAGGACACACTGACTATGACTTGTCTCAGAAATGGGGGGGGAATATCACAGATCACAGAAGCAGTTTTCAGCACAAGAAACAAGTCCAACATGAGATGTTACTAAACCAGGCAGCACAGCTGGCCTTACCAGTTAGTATGAGCATATGCAGTGCCCTGTACCAGCAGTGCAAGCTGGTTAAATCAGTTTCTACCTGTCCATGAAAATAAGAGGTGTCATCAATGCTATTTATGCGTCTTTGATCCTCCATACAATAGCTATAAAATAGCTATAAAGTAGCTAGTAAAACCTCCCACTGGTCGTTACCAAGGTGGAGACTTCTGAGTGATTAAGTCCACGCCACCACAGCTACACAGACACGACAGCTTTGTGACTTCTTCTAATGGCAACTGTTTCTCCGAGTGTGACAGGCAGCCCCCTGGTTTCATGAAATCACACACGGCTGGCGTGTGAAATATATTTGCAATTGTGAGTTTCCAAGATATAATCTAGCGAAGCTGACAGTATGTCATAAACAATATCTTCATTAAATGGTCCATTTTATATATAAATGTGCTACCTTTGGAGGATTGTAAGTAGATCACCTCCCAGGTGCCAAGGTCCACTTGCATCTTAGACTGTCTATGTTCTTTCATGTCCTTCGACCATTGGCTCTCATCTATCAACTGGTGACGTATTTGATAGTTATTTAGAGTTATTTCTGTTTTTCGGTTGACAAACTGTATGGTAAGATATTCCCGTGAAGACGACATGGATTGATGCCCGACGTGTAGGAGTAAGCTAGTAAACTATAATTTGACAAGTTCTTTATCAAGAATGCATGACTGTTTTATTTTTACACTCACAATGGGCACATGCCATGTAAAACAAGTCTAAATGTTTTCGCTGCATGAAGACTTTAAATAAACATTATCCAGCATTGACACAAAGTGGAAGGAACCTGAAACTTTTTGTATGTATGTCGTGTATAACAAGTCTAAATGGTTTCGCTGCATGAAGACTTTAATTACACGTTCTCCAGCATTGACACAAAGTGGAAGGAACCTGAAGCTTTTTGACAGCTCATCCGAACGAGACTCTTTAACTTCTTTTTCATGGCAAATTGGCAAGCTGTATCTAATTTTTTTTAATCGATGGATCAATGTCAGCCTGGGATTTGAAGTCAATACAGCAATCCTGAGACAAGAACCAAACTCACTGAGCCACTGGGGTTGTGATACAAATATAGGAATACAGGATCCTCATCTCTGTTGATACATTGCCTAGGAAGGGACAGGTTATTATTTGTTATTCCATAGGTGACCATGTTAACATTTTTGTCTTGTACATGAAACAACAATGCAGGTTTTATCGCAACTGCTCCATGTGGTGGTGACATGACATGACGATGACCGGCTGTGGATTTTTTGTTAAAACCTACAATTCAAGAAAATCAATACAAAGCATGACGCTTCATGTCAGGTGTTGTCTGTAGCACATTGTGTGTACGTGAGGGATCCTTCCTCATTCAAATTACTCTACTGTTTTGCCTACAGGTGTGATGCGTAGCCCACTCTGATTCAGTTTTGAATTAGTAGTTAATGTTTTAATACCGTTAATAATTGGTACCTGAATAGTTTCTTGTACTGTTGATCATTATGTATCTAAAATGTATTTGTATTTGACTTAATGTAATTGTACTTGCACTTGGTAAGATTATCTTTCAAAGTACTTGTACTTAGAAGTATACAGGGAGCGCAATGGTCGAGTAGTAGAGTGCCGGACTGTCCGTCGAGGGGGCCGGGGTTCAAAACCTACTATCGACTGCTATTTCGAAACTTGAGCAATTTCGTTCACCCTATGTTGCCTGTGTCATGAGGGAGGAATTATTATTGGAAAGCCTTATTTGCTGCACACTGAAGTGGCCTTTGGTATAACAGTTAAGTTGTTACATGGCATGGTATCCAGTCCATAGTACTGCTCAAAGCATGTTACATATCACTCCCTGGCAGACCTGTTCAATTGTACACCATCTCGACATCTCTGGGAAGCATTCAGAAATGCCGCAATTACTGCCAAAGACAATTTGTGTATCCACAACTGTCTATTGCTAGGTACTCACTCATGCAGCTGAGTTAACTGGAGCAACACAGAGTGAATGAATATGCCCAAGATTTAACGACATCAAGAGGCTGTGAACCCGGAATCTCTCGACTGAGAGTGCGATGTTCTAAACACTATGCCACCACATCCCATCTAAGAGGCGAAAGTTATAAGACGGAGAGGACATGTATTGTTGTATACACCAATGAAAATTCTCTCTTGATTAAAAGCCTCACAAGAGCACAAGAGTGTATTTTATAGGAACTCTTCACAATAATGAAAGACGTCAGTAAGTCTGTAACCGGATATAAAATCTAACTGTAAGACAAAGTATAAATTCTGTTCACACTCAAAGTGTCGACACTCAGAAAGAGATCAAACTAAGACGGTCTGACCCAGTTGTGCATTAACCTAACCAAAATCAGATCTCGTTCTAAGCGCTGTACAAAGATGTCTTTATAACTGGCCAGCCGAGATAAAGGTCCACCATCAACCTGCAGTAAACCATGGTAGACCCCCACACCAGCAGGGGACTGAGCGGCTCGCCAATTGCAAGATCCAGTTAGCTGTAAATCGCCTAAGATGAGATGAACGTAGTCTGAAGGCGGCAATCAATGGGTGTGTGGTGCGACCTGTTGGTTGCAGGCGCTAGTAATGAGACCCTTTAATGACATAAGTGAATGATATTCAGGGAGATGGGATATGTTTCTGCAGTCTCCACTTGCAGGATGGCCCTCATGCAGGCTAGGGAACTTCATTAAGACCACGGACAGGCACTCCTGGTGCACGTCAGGCGCTTAAAGGTCAGCTGGACTGAGAAAGAGTCCAGGACATTTAGTCATGACCAATTATGTAGACCACTGTCACTGCCTACCGATTGCGATGAGCACAGCCACAGACAAGAATGACAAGTTTCTCCCCCATGGCTGAGCACGGCTTTAACAATGCCAATAAGGCCAAGGAACCAAGATGGTCAGCTTTCGTCTCCTATATCTACGTGTAAATATAGATGGTTTACAGGTTGCCCAGTCAGACAGAATTGGAATACTCGGGTGTACAGAGAAGTGTAAAATAACTTATTATCACATATTAATTCCAGGTCGCTTCTAATTATCACACAACTATGAATGTGAGGAATTGGGGATTAAGATTTCCCTGAAGTGGCACCTGTACTAGGAGAATTATAAAAATGGGCCAAGAGGCCCTGAAGTCTTTTGGACTATATTGTGAGTTTGTAATTATTAATGAAATGTTTTTTGGTGAATCATAGTTACAGATCATTAAGGGTTATGATGGAATTAACATGTTGACATGTTTAGTGGAGACTATATGCATGCCAGTGAAGATACACCTGGAAATAAAACAGTCCAAGACATTTCGAGTACTGCTTCATGAAGATTGTATATATTAGTTAATGTGTTATTAAACATACAGTAGAATTTTATCCTGATACTCTGCTATTTAGGCCGATTTCCAGAGGTTGTAGAAACCTTGCAGGAGAGTTGGTGGGCTTAAAGGTTGTTTAAGAAAATGTGCACACATTTTCTGTTCTCATTTTGCCCCTACCACCCTCCCCCAGAATGGAAAGAAGAAAGAGATTAACTATGATAAAACTTTATTTGTTCACAAAGTACATATACATAGCATGCAGTTTGACTTAAAAAACAGTAGCAATTAATAACATTAATTGGAGTGAAATAATAGCTGCAACATGTATAGTAAAACATCTGAATATTATTAATTACCAGTTTCTGGGGCCCTAGGGAGTCCTTAGAATGATTAAATACAGAAAGTTGCTGAACAGTTTCTGAGATATGGCAGGTAATGGCGCATGGCAGACGCAGAGTGATGCAGAGTGATGGACCTTCAGCCCAACGGACTAAAAAGGTCTATATATATATATATATATAACTATATAACTATATATATATAGCATGCAAATTCTCAGGAAGCCAAGTTCAGAGACGCAAAACACTGGAATCATTAAACATAAGTTTACATTTACCCAACCATGGGGCAACCATGGCACCCTGTGGAGAATGTCTGACCACTGACTAGTCAATTGGTCTAAAGAAAAAGTAAAGAACTCTAAATAAAAAAAATTAAACATCGCCAATTGAAGATGAGAGACCAAAGGTGCAAGGAACGGAAGGAAGTGAAGAGACAAAGAAAGAGGTGAGTGGAGCCGAGTGCCTCAGAGGAGATGCAACGGAAGGAAGTGAAGAGACAAAGAAAGAGGTGAGTGGAGCCGAGTGCCTCAGAGGAGATGCAACGGAAGGAAGTGAAGAGACAAAGAAAGAGGTGAGTTGAGTTGAGTGCCTCAGGGGAGATGCAAATGAAGGAAGTGAAGAGACAAAGAAAGAGGTGAGTGGAGCCGAGTGCTTCAGAGGAGAAGCACTTACAATTTACTCAAAAGTTAGCATATTAATACATATAGATGATCTATCATAAACAGGGTTCAAGTCTCCTTCAGTCTGTCAGACAGTGTAACACCACATCACCTTTCTCTTTCAAGACCGTGTATACAATTCATTCATTCATTCATTGTTGACCTTTGTTTATAAAATTCGGAAAAATGTTTTGAACAAATCAAATGACTTTAATGGTGTAATAGTAGAATCAAGATGTATAGTATTACAAAATTGTTAATACAATTACCACATCATTACACTCATGAAAACTCCTGATGCGAAAATATAACACATTTTGTAATGTGGCTTTCTAGTATTAATACAACTATTATTATCATTTGCACTTCTGTACCAGCTATTTTTCAATTTTAGACTGTTAAGTTATTAAAAGATATTATACACAAAGGTCACTGCCTTGTTTTTTTCCTGGATAGGTCTATGTAATTCCAGTGGTATTATCAACTGTCAGAAGAATGGGTGTTTGCAACGCTACCACGCCCCAAAATAGTCTTGTTACCAAGTAACTGGTTTTATGCGAGCAACAACAAAATCACTGTCAGTCTCTGGGAGTTACAGACTCCAATTAGACAAGAGCTGGAGACACAGGAAGCAGGTGTGGACAACTCAAGGAACCCGGGGGGGGGGGGGGATATACAGATGTACACAGTAGGGCACAGTGGCGGTTAAACTCTACCTGCCTTCAACATCCAACTAAACAAGTCATTAGGGGAACCACAAAGGGGGACCACCAGACAGGGGGGACCACTACACAAGGGGGACCAACACACAAGGGGACCAACACATAAGGGGGGCCATAAGGGGGACCACAACAGAGGGGGGACCAACACACAAGGGGGGACCAACACACAAGGGGGACCAACACACAAGGGGGACCAACACACAAGGGGGACTACCACACAAGGGGACCACCACACAAGGGGACCACCACACAACTTGGACCACCACATGAAGGGGACCAACACAAAAGGGGAACAATCACACAAATGGGACCACCACACTAGGGGACCATCTCCCAGAGGCATGCATATTATAAAGAATTACAGGAATCAATTTGCTTAGACTTCTCCGGAATGTCCGTTGTATAATGTGAGTGGACATTAAGGAGACTCGTAAATATTCACAATTACTCTATGTATAATTACAGGAAACGCCACAACACCGAGCAGTGAGCAGAGTTAGACGTTGTCACTTCCACTCACACACAAACGGTGTGATGACTCAATTGGTTTGTCGCCGGCCTCCAGACCACAAGGTATAGGGTTCTAACCACGACCCGCTGGCTCACCCAGTTATGCTGGCTCACCCAGTTATTTCATCACAATTTGCTTCAACTAGCAGACTCGTACCTTGCACAAGCATGAGATAAGGGCACAGGAAGTGCAGGAAATATGCGTTTTTCGGAAGAGATACTAAAAGGCCCTGTTCACTTCTAATTGGTGTCATTGCTCGGGGAAGTAAAAGATCCCCCAGAGGGAGTAAATGTGTATCCAGTCATGGTGTCGTTGCTGGTGGTCTTTATCAGTGAATCCATTACAGTATCAGCATTATACTCTTAATTCTATATTTTTATAATTAAAATATGTGTTTACAAGTAACATACTTACCTGGCTCCGTCGCTTCACAAGGTGCAATCGGCTAGTAAGTGTTCAGATTCAGACACTGCATAATTAGTATAAAACCTAACATAGTTGTTATTTAAAGTGCATACATGCTTTTTGAAAGCACGTACAGTTTAAGCAAATGTAGCCCATACCTGGATGTAGTTACCATAAGAAAACTTCTGATTTTGCTCTCTATATCAGGATCTTTCACACCACAAAGTTACCCATTTACAACAATCATCATCATACCCATTATGTTAAAAAAAACACATCTATGAACAATCATATATTTATGAAGACAACTGTCATTGGAACTATTACTAAATAGTGTGCCTTCAGTTCAAATACTTACTATTCTATTCTACACATAAAAAATAGAACATACAGTAAATCGTTCCTGTTGACTTTACCGTTTCAAGAACCAACCTTATCACCGAATCCTAAATTATATTTATGCACAATCCATCAGATCATCCAACCCCGTCCTACAGCAGTGTGTGTGATATTTCCAATGGCAGTGACCACAACACCTAAATGAGTATGTGACGTGAGGTCTGAAATGTGACATCGTGAACGTACCTGGCAATGTCTTGCTGACCAACACACCAGCACAAGCAGACGGACACACGGTCATGCAGCAAGTGGATAACCAGGCTGGGTGTGCGCGAGAGAGAAGCCCCGCCTTCATCAGGCTGCATGATTAGTGCATCACAGCATCATTAGCCATACACCAGCTTCACGAAGCGTCAAGCACTGTCATTTTCACTAACAGACACTTGTGTAATCGTTATCACCTGTGGAATTGTTGACATGAGTTGGTTGCCAAGAGTTGTCCTTGGCAACCAAATACTCACATCAATAACTGGAGGCGCTAATCAATTTTGGATCATGTTAACTTTTTATACTGGTGCTAATGCATAAAAATAGACTCTGCCTGCAGGGACAATGAAGATGTTAAGACGAGTTTCTTGGTACGATGTGATGACACTGTGTGACTTGTCACGATATATACTGACAATAGAAATATGTCATGGTCGCGAGAACAATGTGAGATGACTGCAGGACATAATACGACCGCAGCATACGGCTTAAACAGATCCAGATCACCAGAGGGAGCTTCCTGTCTCGCTGTCTCGCTGTCTCACGTCTGCATCATTCTACTATAGATGGAAGACACAAGAATGCAGCTAGATAATGTGCAGATATCACACAGGGGTGGTCCCATAAGTTTGCCGGGTTTATTTACGTATTCGTTTAGCACTGATTCAGCCCCCAATACATGGTGGGGGACTTGTGATTTTAACAATCCAAAATTGCTATTAGCGTCAATTTACATCAACATGTTTTGGTCATTAGGTGGTGCAATTGTAACAATTTAGTTACCCTGCAACGCAATGTGACAACCCCCATATGTATTGCTTTACTTATGTTAGTACTTTTAGAAGTTATGTGGGACCATACCTGTGTGCAGTTTTGTGTACAGTAATTACCATTTTATCTAACCTAAAGTATTTTATCTGACACCACTTTTTTCTTAATTTAATAACATTGTCATTATTTTCATGTCAAAACAAATTTAATTGATTCGTCACTTAAGTTAACAATACATGCATTTATTTATGAGAACAAAACTGAAACGAACTACATCTTTTTGCCGATACAAAACATGTGTTTTATTAACCAACATTGTCCCACACAGACCTGGGACAAGGAATTGGAATTGTTTGGAGTTAATTTAGTGGAATCGGAGTCGGAATCGTTTAGAGTGGAGTCGGAATCAGAATCGGAATCACAATGAGAAGAATCACAATCGCAATGAGTGGAATAGGAATGTTCATGAGTGTAATTGAAATTTGAATATTACCAATAAGTGGAACTGTAAACACTAAACACCTGCCCAATTGGGGTGTTAGGCAAGTTACTGATAGGATCTCAAACAGCCAGATATTAGTTGTACTTGGTAAACTGCATTTTTGATAAAAATGATAGTAAAACATTTGGTCTTCCTTAATCTGGGTCACAGTAGCCAACAGTATGCTTTGAACATTAAGTTAAAATATCATGTACCTAGGAATGATAGGTTATGATGGCTTCCAGTTAAGCTTGGAGCTGAACAGACTGAAAAGTGGATGGACTTGGTTTGTTCTTCACATGTACAGATGACAGTATTCAACTGCCCCACTTGGTCATGAGTATAATATGTCCCTATTTATGTCCCACCAACCCTCAAGGTGTGAAAAGTGTTACTGTTAAAACAACAGTAGGCAAAGAGGGATTAGTAGTGACTAATTGACCAGTCAACTGGAAGTCTGCATCATAGTTGTAGGCTAACTGTTTGAGATCTGGACTGTTTGCAGCTAATTGCAATACAGAGCTGTTCTGGGTGATATTGTCAGATTTAATACCAGCCATTGGAGGAGTCAAACTCATGGAGCTAATCTGGTATAGCTGTATATAAGATGCCAGTTTTCATGAGCAATTAAGATCAGCAACTCACGATTGGAAGAAATTATGCTGATTTGCTGCAACTGTCACCTTGACTGAACTGTTTAATGTGCTTATGTACAAGTTGTGATACGATTACCAAATATGGAACACATCATGACATAAACTTCATTAAATACATTGTTGTACTGTTGAACATATCCAATCTATTCATTGACTACATTATTTATAAATAAAAAGCAAAAGTAGTAGGCCCGACTGGAGTTGGAATCGGAATCGAAAGGTTTGCTGGAATCGGAATCAAAAGGTTTGCTGGAATCGGAATCAAACTGACTCCAGCACAACTTTTGATTCAAAAGTTGTTCTGGAGTCGGAATCAAAAGTTGTGCTAGAGTCAGAGTCGGAATCGAACTGAGACAACCGGAGTTGGAATCGGAATTGAAAAGGTCTGCTGGAGTCAGAATCGGAATCGTTGAAGCGGAATCGAACCTAGGTCTGGTCCCACATGACTGAGAAAGCACAAGTGAATGCAATACTACAGCTGAGTATCACAGTTCATCTCAGGTTGCTTTAAATATATTTTCATACGAAATTCAAGACTTTTGAAATTTCATTCCTACCCTAAGTTGTTGATGGTTCCTTGCTCTAATACTGACTCTGGTGCATCCCTGTTCATGATTTTGCTTACTGATTCTTGCTTGTTACATCTCTGGGTTCATGTTACTGATATAAAAGCACTCTAGAAGTCTATTATTATTTGCTATAGAAGTCTATTATTATTATTTAAGTATATTATTATTTGCTATAGAAGTCTATTATTATTATTTAAGTGAAAGTAGTTTCCAGTGTTTCGCCTGCATGTGATCTTCCTGACATTTGCATTAGTTCTCCCATTGGTGAACAGTGGCCCCACCTGGGGAACAGTAGGAAAACAATGAGACTGCTGGTATAAACACTATTTAGACAGCGGTTGTTGAAAGGTCTCATCCGAGACATGTCGGGTGCCCACTTGTGCCATCTGTGGCCTGTGTCCACATGCTCATTAATAATGTATGTCTGTGCGTGATATCACTAATAACCAACGATATCACTAGTCACTAGCCCAGTACAAGTAGATGTAATTTCTTCGTCAAATAAACTACATTTCACTGATCAATACACATGTATAGAAATTGCAGTCTAATTACTAAAACAACCATATCAGGGACTTGAAACAGAATGTTGATTGACATAATTAAGATTTACCAAAAATAAATGGCAGCAAAGTCTGTTACACTTAACTTGCCTGGTTATAACTGATAAATTCCTAGCAGAGTATCTAATTGGTTAATGCGCACAACAAACCATCCCATTGGCTGATGCAGAAAACCTTCCATTGGGCAATGCAGCAAAGCATCCTACTGGTTGATGCAGCAACAAAAAGTGAATACAAATAGAGAGCCAGTATCAAAGGAAACAGCTGTTTTACAACACAACAAATAAACCACAATAGTGAGTAATAAAATATTAAACTTACCGAAATATTCACATCAAATTGTGAATTCTCCACATGCAATGTAAACATGATATTCAAACTAACTTTAAACAGATAAAGTGTATTTTATTGCTGTTCATTAAAACACATTTGGGGCAATCATGATAATAATATACATTGTACATGATTTTACAATAAGTCCAATCAGACATTAAACATGCTAGAATGCTGTAGTATATACTAGGTTGGTTTTAGTTTTCACAAAATGAATTTTAAATGAGATAAGCAAAAAATTGAAACAAGGAAATATCCTTAAAATAGAACATATCCGTAACTCCATATCCTGTTCAACTGTAAGACCTTTCTATTGTGATGTTTGTATGTCAACGTCTAAGTACAAACCCATGTGGGCGTGTCAACGTGATGTAGTGAAGCCCATTAGTACATTCACAACCTTGTGATCACAGATATACCTGCTTCATTGTAATGCCATGCAGACTGTATTTCATTACGCATGCACATTTAATGGTAATACGCTAATGGGACATTCTCTCTTGCGAGAAACTGTAACTTGTTAATGGCGCCTGCTATGAGACAGATAATAAGTGATACGTGCACTCAGGTTATTTATACTCGCTAAGACGACGGTGGAAATCCGACTTTAAAATTGTTCCCAAAAATGTGACCGTAACAAGATGTGTAATTAGCCTAGTGGTAATTCTAGTTACATTATTAATAGATGCATTATGGGTATTGGATTACAAATGTGAATCTTTATGGTAACACGCAATCTCTTTTTGTCAATAAGTGGCATTGGCCAATAACTAGGACATGAATTATTACTGTATTTATTTAGGTCTGACGTTCCAGAACTTATTTCATCTGATACTACACACATTCTATTTCCTTATGAGAAACACTCATTGTTTAGTTTCTGCTCAAAGAAAAATTCTAACTCATTTAAAATTCTGTTCTGGAAGCATGTCACAAGTGAATTGCTCACAGCAAGATACATGTACACCAGAACCAGTGCCCACCTGTATCAATGAGCAATGGAGTATCTATTATATTACTACACTAAGTTGGAAGAACTGTAAGTGTATCTCCTACTATTTATTCAAAAGACAAAAAAGTGTCTTGTGAGGTAATTATGCCATATTAGCTCTTACCAAGTGCTGAGGTTTACTCACCTTTTTCTACGTTCACTGGTATCCTTGAACCATAAGGGATCATCTCAGAACATCAATGTTCAATATCAGATAAAAATTACTGTCTTCTGGCCTCAGCCCCACCCACCTACCTACCCCCTCAAAGGAAAGTTGGTAAACATTGATATGATCATAATATCAATATATTAACAGTATACATCCATAGTCAAATATCGTTGTCCAATGCCAGATGAGACTGACTCTGGCCCCACCCCAAAGAAAAGTAATTTTGTCTGGTATCGGACATCAAAGTTCTGAGATGATCTCCAACTGCCCTCTGATCTACCACATTAGACACATTAAAAAATACAAAGGCAGTTATTTACTTTTTCAGTGGACAAATTGAGCAGTCAGCCATTCCCCATGTGGCGCATTACGTACGATTTATCAGGAAATTATTATCTGCTGCATGCAATGCCATAATTTGCTACAGCTTGTTTAGTTTGTAAGGTGTAAGCTAGTAGATTAATAATTAGAATTAGTATGTATGTAAACTATATATATAGTAAATGCTAAAAAAATTATTGATTTACTAATTTTCCCCAGGCCGTAATAATGTGTATTGAGGAAAAACATACATAGTTGTCTGGAGATGATTAAACTATGCAAATAGTTGTCTGGAGATGATTAAACTATGCAAATAGTGGTATGCATATGGCATAAACAGGAAACATAGTATTAGGATTTATTTGTCAATCCATGTCATAAAATTATTGTTTTTAGAACATATTATTTGAATGCCAGCATCTGCTGAATAAAACATTTTCCTGTGAATACTTCTATATGATTATGCTAAATGCACCAAGAAACATCCAAGCTAGAGTGAATTTTGGAAAAATGTATAATTTTATTG
Source organism: Escarpia spicata (assembly GCA_963995525.1). Taxonomy (NCBI): domain Eukaryota; kingdom Metazoa; phylum Annelida; class Polychaeta; order Sabellida; family Siboglinidae; genus Escarpia; species Escarpia spicata. Next base: position 25,451,672 of record OZ023218.1, on the reverse strand, counting down.
ATTATTTATTAAGTACTAATCCTCACTGTACATTTTATAGTTAAACATTTGTATATAATCATGTACAATTAAAATGATCCTTATTCCGCCCCCACATTCATACCATTTTACCAGGATAGTATTTGAATTCTTTGGCAGTATGCTGTAACACTGTTGTGTGACAATCTGTCTGAACATCCATACCACCCTACCGGAATAATACTCCTAGTATCCCTTGATGGTATGCGTTGTTTTAAACAGCTGAACTGTATGTATCTACCGGGCTAGCACCAATGTATCATGAGCCAGTGTAACAGTATTCCAGTGTGCAGTGTGTTTATCATGAGCATTGCGCCATGTGAGGCGGTGAGCAAAATATATGTGTTTAATACTTTTTGCCTTTCGAGGCCAAAGTCTCAGTGTCTGCGGGGCGTGTAAGCTACGTCCTGAGCTGCAAAAATAAACTGGCCAATGAAAAATCCGTAGCATTTACGTCATTTCAGAAATGGCAACTACCAACTCGACTGGAGTTGGAATCGGAATCGAAAGGTTTGCTGGAATCGGAATCAAAAGGTTTGCTGGAATCGGAATCAAACTGACTCCAGCACAACTTTTGATTCAAAAGTTGTTCTGGAGTCGGAATCAAAAGTTGTGCTAGAGTCAGAGTCGGAATCGAACTGAGACAACCGGAGTTGGAATCGGAATTGAAAAGGTCTGCTGGAGTCAGAATCGGAATCGTTGAAGCGGAATCGAACCTAGGTCTGGTCCCACATGACTGAGAAAGCACAAGTGAATGCAATACTACAGCTGTGTATCACAGTTCATCTCAGGTTGCTTGAAATATATTTTAATAAGAAATTCAAGACTTTTGAAATTTCATTCCTACCCTAAGTTGTTGATGGTTCCTTGCTCTAATATTGACTCTGGTGCATCCCTGTTCATGATTTTGCTTACTGATTCTTGCTTGTTACATCTCTGGGTTCATGTTACTGAGAATAAAAGCACTCTAGAAGTCTATTATTATTTGCTATAGAAGTCTATTATTATTATTTAAGTATATTATTATTTGCTATAGAAGTCTATTATTATTATTTAAGTGAAAGTAGTTTCCAGTGTTTCGCCTGCATGTGATCTTCCTGACATTTGCATTAGTTCTCCCATTGGTGAACAGTGGCCCCACCTGGGGAACAGTAGGAAAACAATGAGACTGCTGGTATAAACACTATTTAGACAGCGGTTGTTGAAAGGTCTCATCCGAGACGTGTCGGGTGCCCACTTGTGCCATCTGTGGCCTGTGTCCACATGCTCATTAATAATGTATGTCTGTGCGTGATATCACTAATAACCAACGATATCACTAGTCACTAGCCCAGTACAAGTAGATGTAATTTCTTCGTCAAATAAACTACATTTCACTGATCAATACACATGTATAGAAATTGCAGTCTAATTACTAAAACAACCATATCAGGGACTTGAAACAGAATGTTGATTGACATAATTAAGATTTACCAAAAATAAATGGCAGCAAAGTCTGTTACACTTAACTTGCCTGGTTATAACTGATAAATTCCTAGCAGAGTATCTAATTGGTTAATGCGCACAACAAACCATCCCATTGGCTGATGCAGAAAACCTTCCATTGGGCAATGCAGCAAAGCATCCTACTGGTTGATGCAGCAACAAAAAGTGAATACAAATAGAGAGCCAGTATCAAAGGAAACAGCTGTTTTACAACACAACAAATAAACCACAATAGTGAGTAATAAAATATTAAACTTACCGAAATATTCACATCAAATTGTGAATTCTCCACATGCAATGTAAACATGATATTCAAACTAACTTTAAACAGATAAAGTGTATTTTATTGCTGTTCATTAAAACACATTTGGGGCAATCATGATAATAATATACATTGTACATGATTTTACAATAAGTCCAATCAGACATTAAACGTGCTAGAATGCTGTAGTATATACTAGGTTGGTTTTAGTTTTCACAAAATGAATTTTAAATGAGATAAGCAAAAAATTGAAACAAGGAAATATCCTTAAAATAGAACATGTCCGTAACTCCATATCCTGTTCAACTGTAAGACCTTTCTATTGTGATGTTTGTATGTCAACGTCTAAGTACAAACCCATGTGGGCGTGTCAACGTGATGTAGTGAAGCCCATTAGTACATTCACAACCTTGTGATCACAGATATACCTGCTTCATTGTAATGCCATGCAGACTGTATTTCATTACGCATGCACATTTAATGGTAATACGCTAATGGGACATTCTCTCTTGCGAGAAACTGTAACTTGTTAATGGCGCCTGCTATGAGACAGATAATAAGTGATACGTGCACTCAGGTTATTTATACTCGCTAAGACGACGGTGGAAATCCGACTTTAAAATTGTTCCCAAAAATGTGACCGTAACAAGATGTGTAATTAGCCTAGTGGTAATTCTAGTTACATTATTAATAGATGCATTATGGGTATTGGATTACAAATGTGAATCTTTATGGTAACACGCAATCTCTTTTTGTCAATAAGTGGCATTGGCCAATAACTAGGACATGAATTATTACTGTATTTATTTAGGTCTGACGTTCCAGAACTTATTTCATCTGATACTACACACATTCTATTTCCTTATGAGAAACACTCATTGTTTAGTTTCTGCTCAAAGAAAAATTCTAACTCATTTAAAATTCTGTTCTGGAAGCATGTCACAAGTGAATTGCTCACAGCAAGATACATGTACACCAGAACCAGTGCCCACCTGTATCAATGAGCAATGGAGTATCTATTATATTACTACACTAAGTTGGAAGAACTGTAAGTGTATCTCCTACTATTTATTCAAAAGACAAAAAAGTGTCTTGTGAGGTAATTATGCCATATTAGCTCTTACCAAGTGCTGAGGTTTACTCACCTTTTTCTACGTTCACTGGTATCCTTGAACCATAAGGGATCATCTCAGAACATCAATGTTCAATATCAGATAAAATTACTGTCTTCTGGCCTCAGCCCCACCCACCTACCTACCCCCTCAAAGGAAAGTTGGTAAACATTGATATGATCATAATATCAATATATTAACAGTATACATCCATAGTCAAATATCGTTGTCCAATGCCAGATGAGACTGACTCTGGCCCCACCCCAAAGAAAAGTAATTTTGTCTGGTATCGGACATCAAAGTTCTGAGATGATCTCCAACTGCCCTCTGATCTACCACATTAGACACATTAAAAAATACAAAGGCAGTTATTTACTTTTTCAGTGGACAAATTGAGCAGTCAGCCATTCCCCATGTGGCGCATTACGTACGATTTATCAGGAAATTATTATCTGCTGCATGCAATGCCATAATTTGCTACAGCTTGTTTAGTTTGTAAGGTGTAAGCTTAGTTTGTAAGGTGTAAGCTAGTAGATTAATAATTAGAATTAGTATGTATGTAAACTATATATATAGTAAATGCTAAAAAAATTATTGATTTACTAATTTTCCCCAGGCCGTAATAATGTGTATTGAGGAAAAACATACATAGTTGTCTGGAGATGATTAAACTATGCAAATAGTTGTCTGGAGATGATTAAACTATGCAAATAGTGGTATGCATATGGCATAAACAGGAAACATAGTATTAGGATTTATTTGTCAATCCATGTCATAAAATTATTGTTTTTAGAACATATTATTTGAATGCCAGCATCTGCTGAATAAAACATTTTCCTGTGAATACTTCTATATGATTATGCTAAATGCACCAAGAAACATCCAAGCTAGAGTGAATTTTGGAAAAATGTATAATTTTATTGATTATTTATTAAGTACTAATCCTCACTGTACATTTTATAGTTAAACATTTGTATATAATCATGTACAATTAAAATGATCCTTATTCCGCCCCCACATTCATACCATTTTACCAGGATAGTATTTGAATTCTTTGGCAGTATGCTGTAACACTGTTGTGTGACAATCTGTCTGAACATCCATACCACCCTACCGGAATAATACTCCTAGTATCCCTTGATGGTATGCGTTGTTTTAAACAGCTGAACTGTATGTATCTACCGGGCTAGCACCAATGTATCATGAGCCAGTGTAACAGTATTCCAGTGTGCAGTGTGTTTATCATGAGCATTGCGCCATGTGAGGCGGTGAGCAAAATATATGTGTTTAATACTTTTTGCCTTTCGAGGCCAAAGTCTCAGTGTCTGCGGGGCGTGTAAGCTACGTCCTGAGCTGCAAAAATAAACTGGCCAATGAAAAATCCGTAGCATTTACGTCATTTCAGAAATGGCAACTACCAACTAAATCTTGAATGACGACCTTTTTGAAACTGCCGAAACGTTTCGGGATCCTCATCATTTAGTTCTGTAATCTGATTTGAATATACACCTTGTCCCTGACGTCTTTGAATTCAATCCCTGGCCCACGTCGTTCGGCATGCTGCTCTCCAACGATGACATCGTAGCAACAAAAGGAACAGAAGATATGTTAATTAAATAATTAGTATTAATTCAATAGTATTAATTAATTTTATTGACTGTCTAGATGTTTTTAAAAATAAATAATTTAATAAAATTTAACTATTGAATAAATGTCATTTTTATTTTAACATTAGTGTAATTTATATATTATTATTCTAGTGTATTATTTTGCTTGTTTGACGTTTAGTTAATGCTAGTGAGTTAGTTAGTGCTAAACACTGTAAATTAATGCTTATTGCTTATAAAATCATCTTTAATACCAAAATTATTGTTATAACTTTGTATTAAAATTATACATTTCACAACAGGGTAGCTCTTATGCTAGCAGCATGCATAATGCCTTAATGAGAGTCTCCCTGACTGTACATTTCTTTGCTGTATATATAATATGTATTTTATGGTCGAATAAATTACCTGACACGCCATTTTAAACAAATCACGTGATTAAAACGTAGTCATGTGACTTGATATGTAGTGGTTAGCTCTGCACTTTACTCACCTTGTGCGGTGAAACGCAGTGAGAGCTATCAGCCGAGCCCATAGCCACATGCGACAGTGTGCTCAGCTGATAGCTGTCGTGTGCGCCGAGCGTAACATCAAACACAAGGCAGTAATGAAGACAACAAGGTGACTGTTATCATGTCTGATCAGTCACCACACCCAGCTAAACATGTAGAAACCTCTCCTGCCAGCTTACATGTCACGTTTCAGTGACTCTGATCTAATGGCCCAGTGTGTTATGTATTCACCTCTCTTCCGTGCATCAGCTCCATGTCTAAGACCATCTGCCGCTTGTTACACACTGTCACTATCACTCGAAGCCAAACCTCAAGCCTCTTCTTTTTATACAAGTATCGCTCTGCCAGAATCTCAAGTTTTATGAGAAACAGGCCCACAGGTCTACTTAATATGTATGTGTAAAAGCAAGAAGCCTTTAAAATTGCCTTTTATTACACTGATCATGTATCAAAAACACTAGTTTGTGAGCATGTGTAGGGGTGGGTTGCATTGCATGTGCTTGCATTGCATGTGCTTGCATTACACCATATAATCACAACCACGCACAAATAGATATAATTGATCATCACATTTTTGATCATGTACCTAAAGGCATACTTTCACTTGTGCGTCTAACCAGAAATATAAGTATTCTGGTTTGAATCTGTAAAGTACCACTTAATACCAAAGCACACTAAAGTCTTGTAGACATTATTATATTCGTTACTGTTATTATAATTATGCTAATCAGTGCGACATGTGCAGAGGAAATGTTAGTGAATAACTAAAGGAGAACTTGAGATGTCGTCATGTTACATTATATATAATACCTTGCCAGTGATAGTATCAATTTACACAACATCAGCATCGGTTAATTAATAAAGATATAACATCAATGATGTAAGTCCACGTTATTGTAGCAGTCTTCTCCATTTCTTGCTCTCCGCTGTCTCTGAAGGCCACAGTGAGATTGACATCAATACCATTCCTCAATTTTGTCATCTAAGTACTTAATTCCATCCCTGGTTCTCTTTCCCTGTCACCTCCACCACCCATCTCCACCCCTTCTCTCCCTCTCCAACTCTTATCTCCCTCTCCACCCCTTCTCTCCCTCTCCCAATCCGCCAAATCTCTCTTCGTACAGTCCTCCCACCTCAATCCTGCCTGTCCTGGTTTCCTTCTCTTTCTACATCCACTCGGAGCTCATCTGTTCCACATCCAGTACATTAACCGTGACACTGACAGTGGTGTAGACGAGTAGGTAAGACCCTCGGCAAATCCTCCTATAATTCATCTTAGCGTGTGTCATTTTTTCTGTTCGTTCTGGTTTTTCTGGCCAGCTGTCTTCTGTACCACAAGGACAATTACTCCTGCTGGCTGTCTTCTGTACCACAAGGACAATTACTCCTCCTGGCTGTCTTCTGTACCACAAGGACAATTACTCCTGCTGGCTGTCTTCTGTATCACAAGGACAATTACTACTGCTGGCAGAAACCAATTATCTAAAACTGCAGCAAGATCGTCAAATATAAAAAGCACTTGTTTGTGGCTACAGCTGACATAGATTCTGGACACATTGACTTAACTGCACTTACACATTTTGATTAGAATATGGACATTTCTTTGGGTGGATCCGTCTGTTTTCATGGATCAACAAACAGTATCCAAATGTAAACTAGTATGCAACATTTATGTACAAATTAACAGTTGAATTATGTTATAAATGCATGAAATAACACATCATTTATCAGTGCCACACAAAAATTAGCAAAAACACAATGGAAGAGGGTCAGGGAGAGGGAGAGACAGAGGCCTAGAGAGAGACAGAAAGAGAGACAGAGAATTCAAGTTTTAGACAGATAAGACACGTGTATGAACTTCCTATACCAAGACTCACTGAAATTCATGCAAGACACGAAATCACCTTTCAGACGTCATTATTCATGAACACAGCCGCACTATTAATTTGCCATTAATTAGTACACATCGCTTTTTTTATCATGTCTGCATCGATAAATTAGGGAAATCTTCTCTCCATGCCTAAATTGTGATTCGCAGTTTGGTACAAGTCGTAAAGGAGAAAATAGGATTGACGTCAGAGGTTCACCACATCTTTGCCTGTAATCCTTGTGGGTGGACAAGTGTCAACGGTGATATGATGAAAACATCCGCACGATTATTCTTTATACAGACATGCCTATTCGTTAGCAAAGCGGGGGCCATCCCCAGAAATCGATCATGTTAAAAATATCAATATTACCCTTTGTTACCACCTCATTAAATCTCAGAGTACTCAGAAAATTGATAGTATGAATGGCAGCGCCAACAGTGAGAGTTGTTGGGGTTAGTTATATGTAGTTATGGCAGTGTGTAAATATGTATTTAAACAATAATTATATTTTATTTTGTTTACCGGTAACATCAGTCTTCTTTTGATAAAAAAAATAATATTTTGGATTTGTTGGCGGTCACTTCCTTTATGTAATAATGTGTGTGTGTGTGTGTGTGTATGTGTGTGTGTGTGTGTGTGTGTGCGTGCGTGCGTGTGTTTTCAGAACATTGTATATCTTACACTGCATAACAGAATAAATTGGTGTGCTATATAATAGATATATAATTAATGGTATTTAATTATGTATAAATTGGTATGCTAGATAATACATATATAATTAATTATATACTTAAATATATATATATATATATACACATATATAAAATTGCACAACATAGTACTCAAAGCTCCAGATGATTAATCAGTCCGTTTTACAACCAAAACCTCAGCTCTGGCAATTGATGGGGGGTTTGCTAGGCCAGGCTAGGGCTTAATTTGATAATGTTATATTCTGTTTCACCGATTACATGTGTTAAAGACATAAGCAGAAAATCAGATCAGACAAAACTAACTCACAAACTGCTTTGACATAATGATAATCGCCTGACAGCTGGAAGTCATCTCATTAATAAATGAGTGGCTTGTTTATGAATAGCAGCACATTATGTTTATCTTCCAAATTCCACCTCACATGGGCTGGGAATTTATGTTCACTGGCGCTCTATGTCAACAAGGGTCTGGGTGAAGCCTGCAGGCAACGCAATGAGATTACACATACCGGCTTTCTTCTAATTCACACTTCTCATTTATATGAGCGAATTTCAAATTTTTTTGATGCTGTCAAAGGGATAACTGCTGTTGCCATGGATACCGGGAGTATGGAATGGATCAACGCAAATCCCACGAGCTGATTTCTATGTATTTGCACTAGTGTTGAGTAGCAAGTTTCTAGGTATACCTCTCTGTCTCAGTGCAAGAGCATGTATCTAAGACTGCGTCATCGCTGGAACGACAGCATGAAACCAAACTCTGCTGTGGCACGGTAACAGGAAAAGACAGCAATCTACAGTCTGTATTAGAAGCACCTGCTCCCAGCGAACATAATCGAAGGACGTCGGGCTTCTTACACAAGTTGAGGGATAGTCTCGCAACGGTCAGAGGCACAACTGTCAACCGGTCAGACAGAAACATCACCCTGTCAGACAGCCCTGTCACATACATAGCCACACCAATCCATAATCAGACACGCTTTTATACGTCTCTCTCTCACTGGACCTTCAACAAAAATGTGCGCAAATCCAATCTTGGCAGATCTGACTGCATGTGGAGAAAATCTCATTTGAAAGCTGCATATTAGATGGACTTGACACGGCTATTTGTGGCAAGCTTTCGATCTGCAGACATGAACCATGAACAATGGCAGAGATCAGGAAAGCTTTAGCTTGACAGCATCTGGCTGCCTGGGTAACAATCTGTCTTTCCAAAAAACCTCCCGGAGAGTGATCCATCATGCTATAATGATGTGCATCTGCTGATGACAAGGCTCTGGCTATGGCCATCTGTAATGGACATACAACTACAGAAACGACACTTTTTGAAAACTAGCAAGCATCGAAAGACTAATATAAAATCAATAAAGTACTAAATGTTAAACTAATACTAATACCAATAGATCCATATTACATAAGAGTTATTCTTCAGTAATGGTGACAGAAAAGGGGAAAACTGGTCAAAATTTAAATCAGCAAATTATGAACTATAGCTTTTGGGAAAGTAGAAACATTGTGGTACAGTAGTCCCCCTCTTATAAAGCCCCCCTCGCCAACGGCCACCCTGATTACGTGGCCATATTTTCATTGTATTAGCATTGTCTCATACAAACCACCCCTCACTAGCGGCCACCCAGCTAACACGGCCAACGGCCGGGGTTACAGGAAGAGTCTACCCCTTGGCAGCGGCAGCCGAAACTGCTATTTTTAATCACAAGACGATGTCGATGTATGTAACAAATTATGTAGGCCTACCATACACATTCGTCGTGCTGAGTTGGCATTTGTATTTGTGTCACAAATTACATTATCTATGACAAATCAACTGTTATTTTCCTATATGCCAGAAGTGTGTGTTTTCTGACGCTCTTCTTGACGCAGCGACCACTGACGATGACGTGTGGGATGATGCGGATCTACTTCCTCTTCTACCGTCTGGCATCACCTTCAAGGACTATGTCGCCAGTGACAGCAAAGTCGCTACGCAGACAACCATCAGTGACGACTGGGAGAATGAGCTTGTCGCTAGTGCCAGAGCTATCAAGGATGGCGGCGGTCGGGATGACGTCGCTAGCTCAAGCGAGGAGATGAGGGCGAGGACAGCCCGGTGATTCCATTGGCTACTGCGTGGTCACACAGCACAGAGTTGCTGGACTATGCAGTGGCCACAAAACAACCCTGCTCTGATCGAGCTGTTGTCACTTGGCCAGAGAGCTAATCCAGCAGGACTGCCGTAAAGCGATTTATAGCGACGTCAGACCATTCTCGGTGCTTTTTTTGTTCACAAATAAATTATGTTCACTGTCCATATGTTTCCTTTTCACATGCGACAAAGTAGTTCCCCTCACCAGAGGCCACCCGCGTTATAAAGTTATAAGGCCACTTTACATTTGCTGAAGGGTTGGCCTTATAAGAGGGGGACTAATGTATATGAATTGAAAAATTAAAAATAATTTGTGTACACGGTCGTTACATAATCTGGATGTAATGGTATAGATCCATGGGGTGTAACTTGCATTACATCGCTGCCATAAGCCTGGAGAAATTTTTTCTGTGCAGCATCAATTTAACATTGTTAATAAATCTTGTTATCAATGTATTCATATATTTTGTTCATACTTATCCCTCAGTATGGCACTGTTTTGGGAATGTTCAAGTTGTGACACCGTAGCGCAGGTTACACTGATGACATAACATTTTGTCAGAACATGGATAAGACAAGTTCAGCTAAACTAATAATATCAGGAGTTGAGAATGGTCTAAAAGAACCGTGTGGCTGGAAGTTATATCAGCTGAGCTCAGTTTTGGAATGTACAATTTGTTTAATCTACTTTGTAACCTGCGTTACACCTGACGTCATTTTGAAGCAATAAAAACATGGAAAAAGAAGACAGTGAAGAGCTGAATCGTAAGAACAGTACAGAAAGTGTGGAAATTAAAACACAAGAATCACGAAATGTTTTCATCTTTTTAATAACAAAAATTAAAGTTCTTAATTTTTCAAAATAATTTTTATTTGCGACATTTTTTATACCTGATCTTGCCACAAAATGATACAGCATATTCTTAAAAAAACTACACCTGATTGTCATCACAATTTCTGATTGAAAACTAAGCTTTGAACACAAATGAGCAGAGCTGCATAAAAAGCTAGTAAAATTGATTAAAATGTTCAACAGTGTAACTTGCGCATCACGCGATACCAGTACTGGAAGTTGAACATATAACCTGCACATAATGCGACACCACCGAATCGCGTTCAAGACGCGCCAGTAATTTTCTCAGCCATCAAAGCGAATGGCGCTTAAAATGTTATAAAATCTTCATTTTATCACACAATTTATTAAATACTGACATAACAATGCGATAATTTGCACGTGAACGTTTATATTAGTGATGCCGCTTAACCTGTGATATACGCGACGCTGTTTTCTCCTGCCACGTTTTGGTCGTGTATCTGCAGATCGGCTTCAATTCACATTCATCAAAGCTCTAAAACTTCAAAATAAGCATGAAAATATGCAGAGAAAGCAAAACATGTAGACTACTACCGGGTGTTCAACGTGTAACCTGCGCATCAGGCTGGAACAACATGTGACACTGCACTATTTTTGGTTGATGATGTGATCTCTGAAGGAAATGTCATCACTCTTTGTTTTCTGTTCTTAGAAGTCTGTGGAAAAGCGTAATGCACACCGCTTAGTTTTGGACACAGATCAATTAAAAAAAACCGGCGTAACCTGTGATTCATTTGCAATGCCACGCACAAAATCAGACTGCAACATTTACCGTACACATGTGCTTTCTGGATAATGACAGTTTCTGATCCATTTTGATGAAATTCTGCAGTGGAAAGTACTTTTGTTTGATTTTAAGTCTAGCGACAGGCACACGATGCTAGCAAAAAAATGTCGAACACATGATGCCATTGTCGTGCAGGAAAGAAAGTTAAATGTCGCACTTTGAAAGAAAGTTAAATTTCTCAAAGCAACACATAAAGAAACATCATCAGCTGTCACATGTTTTCTTATCATCCCATAATGCAAAAACAAGGTATACACATTCAGTTTCAGCAGCACACAATGAGACTTGAGTCTGTAAAGTAAGTCAGTGTCGGCATTCCCACTTTTGGCCACCATTTTGAGTGGTGTTTTGAAATGTAAATTTTAATAACTTTTACTAAGCCGCTTGGGTCTAATTACTGATATGTACCGATTCTATGTTCCGTTTCCTTTACAATGATGACCTTCTTTGAAATTGTGTCCCAAGACAGTAGTTACAAAATGGATCTGAATGGGCATACCCCCATTTGGCACCATTACTGAAGAACAACTCATAAACATGTGCATAAAAAATATAGTGCGCCATTGATCCAGACTGATGCCATATATGATAACTTAAAGCGGTTATCAGAACACGTACATTACCTGTCTCAACAAATTGATGACGTGTTTATGGCAGAATAAATAATAAACTACTTTTTAGAAATTTGGTACGATGAAGACATAATCTTTTATTTTTCTACCATACATCACATTATATACTTAGCACTTTTGTTTTCATGTCAACTTGATTATAATATAGCGTATGTTTTTTTTGTTTTTGCAACAATTCGGTTTTATTGTGTGTTGTGACAAATAACTATTTCCTGTTCCTGATATAAATCAAGTACGGAAAATGTGTTAAAATCAAAATGTGTGCCTATTAGATGTAAACAGAAACTAGTAAATCTCATGCATTTAAAATTGACATACATCGTGCTGGATACAGATGTCACATGTGTCGCAGCAACATGAATTACATGCTTGCGGCAGTACTGAGGACAAGTCGTGACATCGTTAACATCAAACCGGCTCGAGCACAGAAATATTACATAGAACAAGTCCTCACTGACAGGAAGGCACCCCCAGAGGCAGTCTCACAGGTGGTGACGTCAACACAACATCAATACGACATTCACTATCATGGCATTGAAGCACGAAGTTAATGAACAGCCCAGGCCCACTAGCAGGAAGGGAAAGCGTGGTCAGAGAGTGCGTTTGACCACACTTGGGGAATCGGGTTATCTCTAGTATCTGTGAGCCCACAGGTGTGTAGCAAATGTCAGACTACTGCAGAAACAGATGTCAACAAATGTCATAGCAGTATATTCTACATCGTGGTCCCCACAACAAAGAGCACTACAGGCTGTAAGTGTAACACAACTAAAACGAGGTGTCTTACGTGGTATTTGAAACATCTACATGTACAATTGACCCTCACGTTACGGTCACCTTGGTAATACAGCCACCTCGCAATTAAGGTCACCATACGACAGTCCCAAATTACTTCCATATATATAGTAAAGCACATGAAACAAGTCCTGTTAATTTGGTTAGCTCGCTAGATCACTATCAAGATCACTATCACCCAGTTTTAATGGTGACCTTAATAGTGAGATTCCCTTGTAGTCAAACCTTACTATTAAGGTCACTCTCTGAGCTGTGCCACAGTCACCTGAATTGTATTAGCGAGACTAATTTCCTAGAGTTTACAGTTACAGAAATAATGTCCGACTGTCCCAGGGTGACCTTAATTGCAAAGTGTCTCTTACTGAGATGACCATAAAATGAGGTTCGAGTCTGGCATTGGCCATTATATCTGGTAACTTAGCCAAAATTTGTCTGGATGACACTTAGCATTCAACACACTGTTTTATGTTTTTGAGAGAGCAAGGAAAGTCAACCACATCAGCACAGAAACATTTGCATAATCCTATTGCACATTCATATATATATATACAGCTGTATATATAAAGATTCTAATTCTGAGAATCGCTATGAATTAATTCTGGGACATGAAATATCTAAGTTAATATTATTTTTTGTGATGATTTCATCAAAACTGCATTTCCAAGTTAATATTATTTTTTGTGATGATTTCATCAAAACTGCATACAAAATGGTGCATAAATGAGTTAAATGAGCTGGATACTAGAGTTGTCATGTGACTCTGGCTCAGTAACCCTGCAGGCAGATAGACAATGAAAGCTTACATGTATGCACCATACATAACAACAGTTAGAGAGGCAGCTCATGTTACAGGCTAATACATATCACTACATAATAATCACTACCGATACATCTAGCACTATTAATGCCTTTTAATATCACCTGCATCTAAAATTAAAACGAACATTATTCATGTATTTCCTCCCAGATACTGAGGTCCACTCACCTCTTTCTGGGTTCATCCACGTCCTTGGACCATCGGTCTCTCATCTACCAACTGGCAGTTTATTTTAAAAGACATTTAAAGGTATTTATTTTTATTGATTTCCTTTTTCAATGGACAAACTGAGTTGTCAGGCATTCCCCAGGTGGCGTATCTGTGGAGTTTTGCTTAAATTATTATCTGCTACATACAATGTCATAATTGGTGACTGCAGAAATTAAATGGTCAAGGTTCAAAATACTGTAATGATAATGATAAATGTAGCCATTGGTTTGTTGTTCCATGACCGAGTGTACAACTTAGTATCTATTAATATCACAATGAATGAAGCCTTATTCCTAATTATATCATTGACCGTCGACTATCATATTTTTCCAGTTTGCAGTATAACATCCCAAGGAACTGGTGAGCTCAGACAACACCATGCATCAAATCACAGTAATAGATGATGTGTACAAATGAACTACACCCTTTAGTTAATGACCAAAATAAAAAACTAAATTTCCTTTCAGCTATATTAGCAACACCACCAGTCAGATCCTATAGATGGTAATATTTTGCAAAGCTTGCTTATATAAATATGCTATTTACTTCTAATATTTTATATTATTTATTTACAGTAAATATATTGATTATACTTCAACTTACCGGTATTTATTTTAAAAGCATCTGTGGCAACTACCTCTTATTTCCTGCCTGCTTTTGGACACCATTTCTAGTACTAACGTTCCACATCTTCTCGTCTTATAGTTGGTGAATCTATGACCTCATAACTTTGGGAGACTAAGTGATCATCTCAAAAGTTAGAACATCGATGTCAGATATCAGACGAACTTACTTTCATTTCGGGAAAGGGGGATCAGAGGCAGTTTTGTCTGGCGTTGGACATCGATGGTTTACGTTTTGGACCAATACTGTTAATAATATTACATTGATATCATCATATCAATGCTTACACACTTTCGTCTGAGAAGGAGTGGGAGGCCAGATGAAAGTAATTTCGTCTGATATCGGACATTGACATTCTGAGATGATCACTAAAAGGGGAGCCAAATTTAGTCACCTTTAGTTCACATTCTAAAATATAGTAGAAGGTTATAGAGGCAACCATTTAGATTTTTTCATTGGGGCTAAAGCCAAATGACCCCCCAATTATTAATTCTCATACATAATTTTTCTGAAAAATCCACCCAAACCTGATACCTCTCAATTTCACCCCAATCTGGTGATGGATTTTTAAATATCTACAAAATAGCCACTGTGCGAATACGCGAGCGACTAGCGAATATTTATTGCTACCTCGTGAAAGATCTAATGCAGTAATACATTCAGTATTCACGGGACCAACATGTCACATGTCAAAGTGCTTGAAAAAATTCACACATCACACCGAAATGGTATTTTCAAGGGCACTCTTTCGGTGGGTAATGGCAGACGAATCCTTAATGTGGTCTTACCCCATTTCTCACCGCGAGCTATGCATTTAGGTTTTAGCAGTAACATGGTCTTGTCGACGATCATGCCAATAATATAAACATGCTGTTTTCATAAAAATCTTTAAAAACATTTGCGAAAGATATCCATATTGTAACTCCTGATCACTTATTTGTCTCATGTTATGCAAATAAATTGTCAGAAAAGTTGGTCTTAGTGAAATACTTAGTTTCCATATGAAAACAGCGCAGTGCAAAAAGTATGGTAGTAGCGTTTACCGTGCTTGCGGTTATAACCAATGAAAAAAATATGTTGGTACATGTGACGTAATTGCCTTGGGAAGTCACGCTCACATCTCGTAAATCATACACAGTGATCAGCGGATAGATCTCGCGAGATTCATAATCAAAGCGACAGGATTTTGGTGTGGGTCGAACTATACCACCTCAATTTTCAAGAAGACAAACAAATAATGAAACAACTAATACAATTCGATTACTCATACTATCAACCACGCGGTTCAGTCCAGCTGACAAGCCTAATTAATTATATATCAGATATCATCAGCGACGGAAGCTCGGTCACACCTACTACCCCGCCGCGGTAACCTACTGTTATCCAACACAATACCCAACATTTGTCTGACTCAGACCTGTTTATGTGAGTTTACCTCTGGGGGCAGTCGTCCACGACACTTCCGCGACGACGCGCCGCCTCAGGGCTGTCACGGCCAGGAATAACAATAGCTGACAGCCGCAGCCTCTCTTCCCGCCGTAGTGGCCGAACACTCACGCATGGGGACACTACCAGTTAGTATAACTTAGACAAACAACCACCTACAGGCTACACGCACCTGTCAGCATCGCTCAGTATACTCGCCCGTTCGACGAATCGCAGGTAACAAAGCCAACACAGTTCGATCAACGCTGCTTTGAGAACTACTCCAGCTTGGAAACAAAAACCGGACACAACACTCCACGAAACTTGTCGAATGTCGTCTGGTGCATGACGGGATGTACTTTACACATCGGCGCGGGGGCGGAAGCATTATCTGTCACGTGTTGTAAACACGGCTGGTGGGCGGGGTCAGTGCAGTCACCGCAAATAACGAAAGTGCTCTGGCTGAGCTGATTCGCTTAGCATAGGGCCTACCTGTCATTTCGCATATGGCCTACCTGTCATTTGCTGAGCACTGCTAACGGGAAATTGCATTTTCGGTTAAGAACATCCCGTATGTACGCCTACCGGTTACAACATAAAATCTCAACTAGAAAATGACGTATTGTGCACTGGTGCGTGTAGCTCAATTATCGAATGTGACTGAAATTTAATTCATCCAGTAGTGCATCTAGAATATCATAACGGGATGCAAAACGGGGGAGTGGCAAGCTGTCACCCATTAGTTGTCAAGTAAAATATAGTGGTACAACAGGTTATATGGGACAAATAAAGAAACCATTGTAAAATCAATGCCCCCAATATATTACTCAGTTAATGCATCTAATAAACAATGAATATTGTTTTCGGCTTCACACTGTCAATAAGCAATTTCGTAGGACAAATCACCATTCGAACGAGAGTTGGTATGACTGATAATAGGCCTATACGTTTCTGCGTCCCCAATGTACCAGGATGCGTACGATAATGTACGCGACAAAGATAGTATAATAAGGCCTTAGTAATCATATTTTACTCACTGCTCCTCGCCTCATCTATAGTGTAGTTATAGGATGTGATGTGTATTGGAATCTGCTGCGCATTAGTTATAGGATGTGATGCGTATTGGAATCTGCTGCGCATTAGTTATAGGATGTGATGTGTATTGGAATCTGCTGCGCATTGCTAAGTTTATGTAGAGAAAGAGAGTCACAGAATATGGGTGGAAAATGACAATGCCCTTTAATTACATGTAGTAAATTAGTAATGTAAATGGTAAAGACAAAACAATGAGCATTACCATCGATCTAGATAGCAAAAGGCAATTCCCCTTACACAGATAGAATAGTCGTACATATCTGTCGATGGGAATGGCAATAATTAACCATCTAAGCGGAATAAATGTGGGGCCCAGAAACCACCCAAACAACCCCACACAAAGCGTATAATAGGGCCTTAGTAATAATATTACGTACACAAGGGCCCGTTTAATACAACATAACATAGCCGAGCAACAGAATGCTTATCACACGAGGTTTGATGCAGGTAACCAACAGATTTAAAGTCGACGACTCCACTAACGCTGAAATCGATCCTACTAAAAATTCCTCACGACCGAACGATCGATTATATTATTGATTTACCTCTACTGTGGACTTCCGTTCAGAAGCAGGCTTTGATAATGAAGTTTGCGCGGTGGCCGAAGACTACTGCGCTGTTTTTGTCTACGCTGGATTTTGTGAGTAGGCCTAAGCGTTGGATTTCTAGGCATTGGCGGGAGTTGAGAAAATCGAACAAGCTATTAAGCCCGCCTAGACAGGCAACATAACATATAGGCCATCAAACGGATAAAAGGGTGTGCGTTTACATTAAATTTTTCTTCCTGAGGACTGGAAAGATTGTGTTGTTGTCTGTATCCCCAAGAAGGGAAATTTAACTGAATGTGACAACTGGAGAGGTGTGGCATTGCTATCAATACCAGGGAAAATGTACTGCCAGATGATTTTTAACCGGGAGGGAGGAACAAGCAGGCTTTAGGCCGAAAAGCTCTTGTGCTGAGCAAATATTCACACTCAGACGCACCAACAGCGTTCGACAGCATCTACAGACCCTCTATGTGGAAAGTTAATCACATACGGAATTTCACGAAAGACTGTATTAGCAACTGAGAATATATACGAAAACTCGAGATGTTTGTAAAAACAGAACATGGCTACAGCGACTGGTTCGAAGTGGTGACTGGTGTCAGACAAGGCTGCATTCTCTCCCGCCCCCTCTCGTTGCCGTGGCCATAATCAGACAAAACGTTAACATGGTCGCCAATGGGAAAAACCATATGTGTATTGACCCCTAAAGGGATTGTGTGGGTTAAGGAGGAGCATTTACCAGACCTGGACTTTGCTGATGACATTGCCGCCCTCCCAGACACCACCCAGGGCCTGCATCGTCTCGTAGAATCAGTTAGCAGATACGCTGAAGGACTCGCAATCAATTAATTGAAGACAAAAATACGACCCCTCAGCCAGACTCCTTTACTTTCAGTGATGCTCACTTAATAGATAACGGTTCTCCCTTTATCATCTGCACAAATCAGGCTTTCTTGGCATTCCTTGTAATGTTTGAACAATATCCGGCAGCTTTTTTTTGGGGGGGGTAACGCTTTTGAGAAACATGGAGTACAGTTAGTGGTTCACATTTTAAAGATGCAATTTTGAGGGCTGATTCACATTTTGGAGAAAGGGAGGTTCACAAAAACGTGAACCCCCCTGGCTACGGGCCTGTTTGACTACCTCTTGCGTCTACGTGCTGGAACCGCTCAGTCCAAGTCTAAGTAAGTACTAGGTGTGATTTAAGCTTCTGTGCCAACTTCAGATTGTAATCGTTTTGCTGCAAATAAGACCATACGCCTTTCACATACCCATGCCTTAGTATAAAGAATAAATACGAACCGGTAGCAACTCTTCAAACGTAGCCCTACGCCGTTCCAACGAAGGGCAATTTTGGTGCACCCCGGTTCGCACCTCAGGCTGTAAAGAACCACCGTGGCTAATTAGTTAATTATTACCTATTAGAGGAATGGTTACCTATTAGAGGAAAACAGAAAACTCCAGTATTCACGGTTATATAAAAGCAAGCATATGGTTACTCTCAAGCAGGAACAGGGTAGAGCAACAAGGCCGGGAACAATATATGTTTATTTGTCTGTCTGAGGGCGTAGTCCTTCGTGTCATCCTGGGGAGGATGTAGTTGACCGTTAATGATTGATTGTAGCAGAATTCTGGTACAGAAGTTAACCGTATGTCAGTTGTCCTTAGATGTGTCTTGGTTTTAAGAGTTAACCGGAAGGTTATCCGGAAGTAACGTCCAGCAAACGTGGCCTTTCCCCCATCCCCATAGTATGACGACATAACATTACGCATGTCATAATTCGAAGGAACACGTTACCAAGAAGTGTTTGCATCTTTACTGCTTAAAAAGAGCGTTCCCGTGTTTGGCAAGAGGCCAAGCCAGTTTGTTTAAAAGGTGGCGATTTCAGAACTTCGTGGAGGGCGACAACTGATATACAAAGGGGGAGATCTTGACGCTCTCAACGGGGAACTAAGAAAATGTTCCCCACGTTTTAGAACATTCAATATTTCAACAAATGTAAAACACGCCGGTTTTATGTTTGGACTGCGCGTACTTTTAAATGTAAAACAAACTACGAGTAAGACACCGCTGGCGCACTTGTGTTGTTGTAAAGCTGTACGGACACTGTTGCCGATGATGTTACTATACGTGAATAAAATCAACACTCATTACGAATATGGAAAGCGTTTTTGGTTATATCATTGACAAACAAGAATACCCTTAGCCGTGAACGATAAAAACAGCGACATGGCGATGCACACGGCATGGCGAGCGAACAACCCAAGGTAAGGTTCCCGTCTTCCACAGCCATTGCGTACCGCCCAAATTGAAGGAAGGAAGACACAAGTCAAAGCTTTTACAAGGCGACCGCGGCCAACATCGCACTTGTTGACCCGCATGGACGCAGTGCAGAAGACACTGGTCGATTGCCGCGACGAAATTAAGCACAGTATTGAGATGGCTTTCGCTGGAACGGTTATAAATATAGCCGTACCCATGTTTCTGAAAAGACAGAGCCCTCATCCTATATGATGCATACATTATGTTTCTTATACTCGTTGCGTGTTTGTGTTGATTCGTTGTTTACACGTAAAATATAAATCAATCAAAGTCAGACAATGCTGGTATATCGTTGGAATACTGTTTCAATTTTAAAAATAAAAACCGGCTAATAATTAATGTTGTGTCATTCTGATGTCGATAGCTCGACCTCGAAAAAAGAACATTTAACAAATCGGTAACGTAACGCTTACCCAAAAACCCACCCTCATGTAATGCTACGTCACGTTTGCCCGTAGACTCCCACCTCCCTAACCGTGACGTACTTATTGGATGACCCCCCAAAGTATGTGATTATGAATGGTTAAATTGTCAAAACATGTTTTTTGCAGACACTCCCCGTGTTTGTTATGAAGCCTCTTAAAATTCTCAGTCGTGACAAACATCAAAATGTAGTAGACTTGTGAAGCGTACCGGTAGTTGTTCCGACATGGTTAGTGCTCGCGCCTGGGAGAATCGGGTAATTTGATGCTTGATGTCCCCGGATGATTGAATTCCTGCACCTCCTACGTCATAGCAATAATGGCGTTGACTAACGAGTCGACACCACGACGGCGTTGCATGAATAATATTGATAATCAGTAGAGCACTAAAACCACGTAGCATTTTTATTTTCGTTGTTATTCTTGCCTAATACACAATACCATGCGAAATAGTGATAAAGAAATCTTTATGCGAAAAACTGTCAAATTACAGACGAATCATCAAGCTGTAGTAAATGTTAACAAAGATTGCCTTGTTGAGATGTAGTGTTCAAAACCTACGCACACATGGTTATTTATAAAAAGAAATAGATCCTCCACATTCCATTGATTTTACAACACACGTTTCCATATAATATTAATGTTGTTCCAATATTAGGCCCTAATGTTTTACTTATTGTGTGTGTGTGTGTGTGTGTGTGTGTGTGTGTGTGTGTGTGTGTGTGTGTGTGTGTGTGTGTGTGTGTGTGTGTGTGTGTGTGTGTGTGTGTGTGTGTGTGTGTGTGTGTGTGTGTGTGTGTGTGTGTGTGTTACAAAAAAACTTAGCTATTAGGCCTCCAATAATTTGCGAAATGAATAATTTGGCGTACAGTAATGTCTATTAAGTGATTTTTCAGATTGTTTGCCATAGGTATTAGTCTACGCTAGACATTACTTTCTATACTAGTATCAGAGTATTCGGCACACGTTCTCGTGCCGTTACACCCTCCCCCGCCTAAATGCTAAACACAGGCTCTGGCGTGTGAGTTGAAATCTGCCAGATCATTAGGTCTGCGAGGCTCTGATGGCAGACGGCATTCTATGATGTATTCCATTGTTTGAGGTCCCTCTCCGCAGTCAAACGCGATAGGACCGCTTTGATTTCATTCTGCTGCGTTCAACACGCACCAGTCATGAGTCGTTATGATATGTTCATGTTGGAAGAAGTGATGGCCGGAATTACTCTCCTGCGTTGTTCTGTCTATTTATGAGAAAAGTGTTCTCCTGGTCGATGATGGCGCATTCCATATATCTGATAGAGGTCGTCCACACGCGTTGCTTTGAGGCAACCTTGTAGTAATAGTTCTACAGGCTGTGTCTGCATTCAGCTTTTTAAAATGTCCTCATTCACAGTTGAATTAGATGACAATTGTGTCGGTTTTGTTATTGTTTAACACGATATTAAAATTGTGATAACCCATAGACCCGTATAGAGATTGAGATCACACAAATGAACTTCCATTGGGCGAGAACCGGGAGTATTAGGATAGGCGCCTGCCTAGCAGTGGCTTATCGGCTTAGCATCGCGTCGACGCAAGCACAATTGGTGATGACGTCATTTATGAAATTGTTTTAGTAATAATAATTAGGTAACCAAGCTCAGAGGCGCATCAGTGCAAAAGGGTTAGTCAGTATCAGGTCGTCAACAGATGGATCGGTACGCCAGGGAGCTAAGATGGATACGCAAGGTTATAAAGGTAAGTTTTTAAATTATGGCGGAATTGTATACTGTTTTCAACTGATCTAACATTATGATGGAGCAAATTCCAGAGAGTTGGTGCAGCAACTATTATTTCATTTTTTTAAATGAAATAATAGGCCCTCTAAATCAGTTTTTATTAATGTTCTCATTTCTCAAAAGAGGTGATATTGCAAAAGTGAAACATAATTATTGTATTTGTCCATCTTTTTGTTTTTTATAATAAAATTATGTGTTTGACTAGTTAATCAACGATGCGGGACTCTCCACGTAACGTCGTTTATTCCTACCAGGCAACCAGTTGTAGTCTATGAACGACGTCGAAGTGGTGGACGTGTTTCTTATCCCCAGTTCCAATGAGCGGCCACAATGACTAACTCCGGTAGTCGGCTCGGAACAGCAGGAAGGATTATTCGCGTACTTCTTCGGCAGAAAGACACGAAAGTTTGGAAATGTCCAAGCTGATGAAGCCCTGCACCTACGAGCCTCTTGGACTTGGTTATAGTTAGGATCTATAGTGACTCAATGTGGCACTTATTCCTACTTAATCACAGTTAAGGTGCCGAAAGGCTTGGGTCGCTGTAAATTAGTTCAGGTAACCATGGTTCGAAAATGGAAACTACTTTCGCATTAAACATTTGGTAAATTAGTGAAAATGACTACACCATATACCTCTATGGGTTTGAGGTTGTGTGACCGGCTTGGAGATTCCTTCCATGGTTTCCCTGCCGTCGTCAACTGTTAGTCATTTTCAATGCTCGGTTCGGTAGTTTTATTACGCCTACCATAACCAAAAAATGACTGGCTGATTGCCGACGGTGCCTTTGTAATATTCGACGTGCCAAATTTGAACAATAGAAGTCATTAAAAAAACTACGCCGGATCGAAATTTATATGGGGGCTGAGCCGAAACTTCAGCACCACTCGGTCTCCGTTGTCTCGGACCATGACATCTGACAACGGGGGAAAGGGTGTGCTGTTGAACATTTTCACGGTGACGTTTTACATTTTTGAGCTCACCAAAACCTCTAACTGGAACTCCCTTGAGACTCGCCAAAATCGCCAACAAAACCCCCCCAACTGCACCCCACTGAGACCCCCATTGAGACTCACCAAAACTAACAACGCAAAAAACCTCCAATTGCACACCCCCATTTCAGACTCCCCAAAATCGCAACAACAAAAACCGGCCAACTGCACAAAATCTACACAACAATAGCCCATTTCCAAAATATTGGGGCTAATCCTATCTCCAGCCCCCAACCACCAAAAATATCGGGGGTGAGCCCCTAAACCCCGTTCCCGCAGCTATATAAAGCACTAAAACATGGACAACAATTTTATTATTATTGAGTACTGCAGCAAAGGTGAAGATTGTGATGTGAGATGTTCCAACAAGTTGATAATAGCAACTGCCAACATTCGAATGCCTTTGCTCTTGTTATAGACCTTTACAATTACTCGTGTCTTCATGCCTTCGGCGACCAATCGTACATATTAGACCCTCATCAAAAAAGGTAGCAACGCTCGTGGAAGGCCTGTTGGTGGTGGAATTTTATTATTGTGCTATCTGCCTTCCTGTCTCCGGGCGTCGGCGGACGTTGATTGTGGTTTCAGCTGTCGTGTAGCAGATATGGTTGAGGGGTGCAACCCTTAAAACGGCTTAAGGAGAGGAAACAGTAATTTTCTGTCTGGTTAATAACGTTTAGAATGAGAATGTTGCTGCATATATTCGGGTATAGCTCGGTGGAGAACGCCTAGTCAACTACACCTCAGTCATGCAATATATCAGATCAAAGGCGTTTCACAGTGGGTATATGTGTGTGCGTGTGCGTGCGCGTGCGCGTGCTCGTGCGTATGCATAGATTTAGCTGGGAAAATCATGAATTTTTACAGCTCCATTCACAGTCGATTTAGCCCATCGCATTTCTAGTTTGTTATCATTTGATGCTCAACTTTGTAGTGTGTGCACAATCCCTCCCTCCCTCCCTCCCTCCCTCCCTCCCTCCCTCCCTCCCTCCCTCCCTCCCTCCCTCCCTCCCTCCCTCCCTCCCTCCCTCCCTCCCTCCCTCCCTCCCTCCCTCCCTCCCTCCCTCCCTCCCTCCCTCCCTCCCTCCCTCCATCCCTCCATCCCTCCACCCCCCCTCCCTCCCTCCCTCCTCGAATTGAATCTGAATTTTAGCAACAATAAAGATTATCATAATGATTTAACCTGCTTGATGGTGCGTTGCTGTTCAAGGTTTTGGTTATTCATTCAAGTAGATTCGTATTTGTTTGTGGTTGTCTTTTAGTCGGACTGCACGCGGGCTGCGCTCAGAGCATCATTGAACTCGACGTCGAATTAACACAATTAAGTCCTCGCATCATGTTCCTTTTCCAAATGTCAATGCTAATCGTCTATAGAGGTAGGGCCTACCGAGTTACAGAGTAAGAGGAAGGAGGTGTACTCTTGCTGCAGGTGAAATAAAGGACTGATTATAGCGCATGCTTTGAGAGTGGACGCTCCCTCCCACGATAAGAACATTTTTTTAAATGTAGAACGATGTCATTATGTAGCCACTTTTTTATATAAAAATTTACAATTTAAAAGTAAGCTGTTTTAAAAAGAATAGGCCAGAATAAAAATGTGGATCAAATTACAGGAATATTGGCTCAAAGAAGGCAATTATTTTTTTAAAGAAGCAAAGTAGATGGTATCCCAACGATTGACAAGAATGAAGTCTCCAACCTAGAGCAGGGGGTACACTCCAGCGTCAAGGCTTATGTTGATTTGATAGTCGTGGGAACGCGAGGGCAGTAAACCGAGTTTTAGTCGATGTAATGAGATCCTTCATTTTTTATATCAGTCGTGGTTGTGTGTGGGCTGTGACCACATATCTCTATAAATATTATTTATCTGTATTTATGAAGGGTTTGCGATCCACAAACCGGTTATCTATAAATATCGATGGCTGCAATCCTAGGGCTGGGCCCGTGAGTTGGACACTGTCTGCGGTTGTACGTCACTAAGGCCGGGATACACTGGCACATTTTGCCCGACCAAACCGACTGTGTCACTGTGATGTACATTACACCGTCCGCACTATACTTAAAGTCGGCGTGTCGTCATAATTCCGTTAACCTGAAGACTGTTGATTACGTATAGCGCAGTTGGTGTAGCGTGGGCCACTGCAATCGGGGTGAATCTATTCTGCTCTGGTTTGGTCTGGTTCAGTTGGGTCGGGTGAAAATTGCCAGTGTGTCCCGGCCTTTAGAAGCCCCTGATGTGCCAGTCTCCAAGGACGCTGTGGTTTAGCACTTCCGTTGTACTGGGTGTCCTGTTTATAATCAAGGAGATTAGCAAATTGCAGATAAAAGCATCATATTTTGCTGTTTCCGTGAGTGGTATGATTTGTCTTTTTGACAGAAGCAATACATTGCATGTCATGTTGGACTGTTATATGATGTTTTCTAGTATTTCTCGATGGTCTAGCTCAAAGCGCAACGATATTGTTAGTCTAAATTTATCAAATTACATACATAGCATACAGTGCTTCATTTGTAGATACTGTAGAACACAAAACGGCATCTTAGCTACGGTCTCCATAGAGTGCAGTGAAATGGGTGTCAAAGTAGGAATGGCAACAACGTCAGGTGTGCCCCCGCAAGCCTGAGTCACCTAATATGGCGTTCACGACAGACGTGACGACGTTGATATGTCGTTTCTATATTATATTCGGCTATAAATAGCATTTATCGACCAACATCATCATATACTAGCCTTCTGTTCCCATACTCTTCAGTCCAACGTAATTTTGGACCGTTTTCTGGACATGTGCATTCACCAACACATTGTTTATTGTGTTACCTTTATATGTAATTTAAAATAATTATGGCATCGGTCGTCTGTTAGGCTACTCGGAATGTCCAAGATCACTGTTAAGACATTCCATCCTATTATGATACACCTGCACGATATCCGATGCTCTCATTTACACGATATATGTAGCTGACAGTAGTTGGCTGTCATTAGCAAATTTTTATACTGGGTACTAAGATTATTTATACATTCTTTATTCGCCAGCCCTCTAGCTTCGATTTTTGGCTTGAGTGAGGGTTTTGTCAATATGACTTTCTCAATGTGTGTGTGTGTGTGTGCGCGCGCGCGTGCGTGTGTGTGTGCGTGTGTTCGTGCGCGCGTTTGCGTGTGCGCGCGTCCGTGCGTGTGCGCGGGGGCGTGCCCGTGCAAGTGCGTGTGTCATACATAGGCGTCGGAACGTTGTGAATATTGGATGGGCTGAGGCTAACCAAAACCCTCCAAATGCACCACCTCGCGGCTCACCAAAAACCTCCTATTGCACCACATTGCCGAAATATTACCCCAAGCCCTCCTGGTTCCGATGCCTATGTCATAGCATGATTGTTTTTATTACATTGCGAGAGCCCTATATATATTTCCCCACTGGTTTGGTCATGGAGTTTTCTTCTCCTAGGTGGCACATGCGTGCCATTGTGCAAGAGCATGGTCATACCGCAAGTCGACGTACAACGCATCACGTATTTATTAGAATCACGAAGGGACAGAAGCCACATGCGTACCATCTCCAACAAGATCATCATAACACATGGCGTGGAGAAGCCATGTGAAAATGTGTCTCCTTAAGCGAGGCCATGGAGTAAACGCAAGAGAACAGGAAAGAATCTAGCTACGACCCAAGAATCTCCGGAACAACTTGGAGAAATTTAGATCTGAGTGTGGCGATGGCTGTGATTTGACGAGCTGATAAATGTGACCTTCTGCAGCCTATGTCGTACACACAATCAGTAGCGCCGAGGCGTCGTCACAAGGTAAAGATCGAGAGGCCAGTCCACTAGAAGATCCGTGAGAGGGTGTCACGTGTGTGTAGCTCTACTCAACGCCAATGAAACGAAGCCTTCATCAAGGTTGTTCTTCTTCTTTCCTTCGCTCCCTTGCTGGGTGCGGTCCACATCACTTGGTAGCCTCATCTGCCTTCTTTACTACCTCTCCCCCGGTCTTCTGCGATGGTCTTCCATTCTCGTCTGTTGATATTTGTTGTTTCAATATTTCCCTTCATGCTGTCTTTCTATCTTTATTCTGGTCTCCATCGAAACCATCATCTTCTGTTTTCCATGCTCTCTTCGCAGATCTTTCCTCACTCATTCTCTGCATATGTCTTGTCCGCCACAGTCTGCTTCCAAATACCTTAATTTGTCACGTATTTCTTCATGCTTCCATCGTCTCTCAATCCCTTCACCTTCTTTGTACTCTGTGGGGGTCACTCAGTGTTCTTCTCACTCACTTGTTTTCTGCTACTTGTAGCTTCTCCTCCTCTCTGTGTCGGTGCCAGTGTTCCCAGCCCGTTCACACAGGGTGGTTCCACGCAGGGCATTAGTTGTTTCTTAAGTTTTCTGTGCTACGCAATTCCTTCATCCCTCCTACATGCCGCTGCTCCCGCCTGCACCAACCTCCGTAGGCGTACTTCCTTACTACTTCCTCAATTCCCAGACTCTGTTCCATTCCATCAACAACTGCAAGCAAATTCACCTACACTTCACTCATTACTTACATTTCTTCTCCAGATTCAATCTGAGGTAATGTTTTATTAAGGTGTTACTTCACATTTGCAATGCTTTCTGCAGTTCCTGTTTGGTATTGGTCACCAGTTTTAGGTCGTCTGCATACAGTATCTATAACTATATAGTTTTTTCTGTTCATATATTCCTTTGCACTGATCAGGTTCATCACCATAAATTAATGGAGTGGCTGCATATAGTGATTGATCAGCTACTCTACATCCTATCTACATACTTTGAGTTGTGCTACACAATCAGATGGAAATAAGTTAGAAAAAAATCACTAAAAACAGAACAATTCTGTTGGACAAGCATTATTTCACTTGTATGCTCCAATTGGAGGATCAAGATTAATATCGGCTTCAGCATACACAAATGTGAAGTATATTTGAATGATAATAGCAATATATTTCATTTGATTAATACTTACTTAGGTTTACTCAGGTTGTTCCTGACCGTTTAGGTCTGTTTCTATAATCGCTCTACAATTTCCTGGCGGCGGTTTTGCAGTCGTAGGAAAATTCTCCCGTTCTCCAATGGTTATCTAGGCGGTTTTTAAATGAGTTAATATTAGGTGCATTTATTGCCTGTTCGGGTAAATTGTTTCATAATTTTTTAACTCTGATTGAAAAGCTCTCCTTTCTTGTATTTATATGTGAACGTTCTTGGAATAATTTTAAACTATGACCCCTTGTTCCTTCCTTTATTGCACACTCTTTGCATAACATGACAATGTTAGAAGATACATTCATATCATACTTCCCTTTTAACAGTTTATATGCTTTTATCATATCTCCACGTGTTCTTTTATATGCTAATGTAGGGAGTTTCAACCTCTTAAGTCTTTCCTGGTAAGGGATATCCTTCATTCCTGGGAGTTGGTTAGTTGCACGTCTCTGCACATTTTCTATTGCATCCTTATATTTCTGTTTATAAGGGGACTACATAATCTAAATGGCTCCGTACTAAAGCTTAAATTATATAGTTGTAAACGACCTTCTAATAAGTGCCATGATACCGTTTGCTTTATTTTTATATATATTTTGGTTGATATGCTTGTCAAATTCTACCTTTGAGTCAATAATAACATCAATATATTTGTCTTCTTTTATAAGACCCAACTCATGGAACCTATTATTGATTTTTCAATTGTAAGTATCCATATGTTCATTTTGTTTTTCTATGCATCAGTTTACATTTGCCTGGATGAAATTTTTATAACTATTGATGTAAGTTTATCTAAATCTTCTTGTAGTGTGTTATGGTCATTTGTGCTATTAACTCTTCTAAAAACTTTGGTGTCGTCTGCAAACATTATATATAAGTCTGACACTATATTGCTTGGTAGATCGTTTATATACAAAATGAATAGGATTGGTCCGAGGACACTCCCCTGGGGGATGTCACTGGTTACACTTGTCCAGTCAGAGTTTGTCCCGTTTACACTGACTTGTTGTATACGATCAGACAAGAATGCTTCAATCCATCTTAATGTTGATCCCTTTAATACATAAGTATGATTCTAATTTGCCCTCTGTGTGGGACGGTATCAAAAGCCTTCATGGAATCTATATACACTGTGTCTATAGGGTCTCCTCTATCTAATGCTTTGGTCCACGATTCCATAACATTTAGCAGTTAATATGTTCTGATGTGTGCCGCTTTGAATAATATTTTACATGCTTTTATGTGAGGTGGTTCTGCGCTGTCTGCAGTATTAATATTTATAAAGCCACCAGGTGACAGCATTTATTGTTGTATACGCAAGGTGGTGCCACCGTGCAGACGTGCATATAACTTCGCTGAAGCATAAACATGGCGGAAAGAATCAGTAGCTGTTAGATTTCAAAACAAATGGGCTGATTTTACTGGAATGTAGCAGTCTCGGAGTTCTCTTGACATTCTCAATACAAGTAATGGTTTCGTTAAACCTGATTTAAGTGGTAAGTGTTGTTTTTACTATATACATTCGCGTCAAAGTCAAATATTGCTGTAGGCGCCTTTTCTAACCGACGGTCGTCGACGTCTGGTCGATGAAAAACCGCTAGAAATGCGCGAATGTTTGCCTGAGCCCTAAAGGCTGAACGCTGTGGCAAAAGTCGTCGAGCGCTTCTTGACTACAGATGGCAAAAACCCTTTGTTGATTAACACAAACATCACAATTGCGAGACTGTTGCGTTGGGTGTTATTAATTTTCAGATGTATGGTACAGCAACAGGCGGTAAGGTCACGACACCAACCTAACTAGCACCGCGGGCCAAGGTATTTTTTTAGTGACTGTGCCACAATTTGGACAAAGCAGAGGTTCCTTGAGTACAGCTTTATAGTCAGAATACATATACAATGCAGGCATTGACAATAAGATTTTTTATCCAGGGGCCCATTAGATTTGAAAAGTTACTGGCCCGGATTTGGTTAAAAAATATGTTGATACCGAGGTCGCTTCACAAGAAGTCCACAAATCACAATGCAAAGTTAAATGAAGATTTTTAATCGTGGTATCACTCTGCAGTCTGCTGTTAATGCAAAATCTGAGACATCACCGACCTATTTTCAACTAGTCTTACTAGGTCTTTATAACTATACCATGATAAATGTGCATCTGAAGGCCGGTACCATGTGTATCATGTTATCATTATGACTGGGCATGACCTGATGCTGATGTAAACGATGCTTTGATGTATAACAATGTGAACGGCTGTCCTGTGTCCTAACCTTGCTCTCTTTCTGCCAAAGGTTGTATTACAAGGTCCACTGGTACAGCCATGGTCTTTAGCAAAGCTATCAAATGTATAATAGTATAAAAAATTTCCTTGATGCCTTTCCATTATAGAATATTATATGCACTAGCGTTTTATCATGCAGACATTTGTAGTCAGGTGTAACAAGACCGCTTATTGGGTGAATAATTAATGACCGCCGCCATTTGCCAATCACGCGGGCGGATACAAATGAGTTTGGCAGTGCATACATATCATCATATACCGTTATTTAGTTAGTTATAAAAAATATACCAAAACAAACATTGAGTTAAGGCCATACTTTTTATATTACATGTTCTACGGGCCTGCCGACATTAATTCCCTGGATCTAGAATAAAAATTAAATTCAGTGTTAATTTTTTTATTGCTGCCAATGTCATTGTTTATTAATTGAACATGTTAAATCATAAATAAAATATCTTGCTATACATGAGAGAAAATACAACGGTGGCTACTACGCGTGCATATTTTTCTTTGAATAGGACGTTAACAACTATTACATTAAATAATGTCACCCCTGCGCGAAATAATGCGACTCGGTCCATGGGAGTGCCCGTGATGCATCCGATAGCTCAACGCCATCGAACACTGCCGCCAAAACATGGCGCCGTCATTCAAAGACATTATGCATTGCACTCACTCAGATGCTTCAGTGCAATTATATATTTCTTCCACTGCATCTCGATTAAAATCTCTTTTTCACAAAGTATATCGTTTGTTTGTCAAACTATTCTCTGTAGCAACAATTCAAATAATGTAAACAAGAAATTAAACAATGCATAGCATCATGGGATTGTTCCGTGCTTCGTTTTAAGAACTGTAGCCAGTTCCGTGTCTCAATTGCATGAGTCTAAAGGTAAATAAGGAGATCATCGGGATTTGGGACCTGGTTTCAATGCGGGAAAATTTAACTTTTGCAAAAGGGACGTGACAACCGACATAACTGACAGAGCCAAGAAGACGGCGGTTCTCTTGGTATCAAACAAAATGGCGTACCATGAATGAACGTGGTCGTTGTCAAGGCATGAACATGGACTACTTTTGGTGTGTTTCATTGATTCAGATTTTTATTGTCATTTCACATTTGATGGGCCTTCTAAGTTAGTGATAAAATAGTGACTTAGCGGTGAGTAACTGCTAAAAATGATCTTTATTGTGAAGTAGATATGTCAATCTATCACTGATAGATTGACATATCTACTTCTCCCCGCTCTACATCTGATCTTTTTTCCTTACATTTTAGTTTTATTCCAATTCCCGTCATTGCTTTCTGAACAATTCTGCCTGTAAAACATGTAATAAAAAAAGTCTTGCCTAAATATCAAATAAAAAGATTAGGGGCAGGTTACCGGAAACACGATGGTGGTCAATCGGATTGAAACCAGTGGCCTGATGGACCAGTAAAATATGAAAACTGGTGCGACAACCTTAAAAAAGGCGCTGGGCCAGTGTTAATGTCGAGGTCTGCAATGCAGTCCGTTGATATGTATTACCTTGATGTGTGCCCGGATTAAAGGCAGTCGAGTTTACACCCCTGTTGTGTTCTGTGAACTGAAGAAAGACAACCAGACCAGTTCTGAATCTGAGGACCAGGCTGAGCCCATCCATACGCAACTGATCCTAGTTACACCCTGCATTTACCCATTGCCCAGGATATGTTTTACTTCCATAGTCATACTCATAGACACAGCTACACCAGGGAATAGGAAGAACTAGCCACTTTGTGTCTCATCTGACACATCTAATTCCAACCAATTTAAACATAGCATTGGTTAACCCTTTAGACCTCAGCTGTTTTCTGAAAAGTCCCTGTTTTCCCACTCACTTGAACCATAACATGAAAATATGATATCCGCACATTCAAACATCATTTCTAATGTGTTTTCAAAAATCCACTAAATGATGCCTCGTCCATACACGTGTGGATGGTGTGGCACGTCAGAAGGGGATAATAATTATAATTGAGATTTGCTAATAAATTTTTGTATGAAGACATGTTATTTAGTTTGGACAAACAAAAAACATTTCTGTTATGTTGGCCATCACGCTGACAGTGGTACTATCATGATTCAACCTCCTTATAATAAGGGGTATACCTTAACAATTTGTTCTACAATGTTGTGCCTGTGCAGCTTTGACCCATTGATGGCCTAATAATATAGTCCATGGTTCTCGTCTCATTGGTCGAACCATGTGGGACCCCACTCAGTAGAAGTGATGACAAGAGCTGTGTCAATGCGTGATGATACATCCTTGACAAGCTCACCCATGACATTATGAGCCTGGGAAGGTCTATGAAGCTTCCCTAACGAAGTAGTCTCATGATCCAATCAGCTGTCAAGTGCCAGTCATGATAATTAGTTGTTATTCACAAAAGCCATGCTAATTTAGTGAGTCTGCCTTGGTTTAATAAAATAGCAACATTGTTTACTGTTATTTTACTTATTACATTGTTATTACTGTAATTATATTGATATAATATATTATTGATCTACCGTGGTTGACACTTAAATATAATTTTTTTTTTATTTCCCGGTCATTCGATGTATAGCAACTTCTGTAAAATCATGTGCATAATCTAAGTCTTAACCTAGGAAGTATTGATCACACCAAAACCAAATTGCTTCCAAGGGATAATTAATATCTGGGAAATATCACCGGGAAACAAAGGTTACCGGTAGAGATCAGTACAAAATCAAAACAATCACCAGTTTAATAAATTGGGAATGGAAATTACAGTCTGGGACTCTAAGCTAATGTGTTCAAACTCACTTCAACGCAAACTCTATCTGGTTAGGAAACAGTGCAGGGACATGATCATGACTTATCTGATGCATGTATGAAAAAAGTGTATGTTTAAATGCCAACCATAGTTTTTCTGCCTGCATATTTCAGATAGCAATGATTCCTGCAGACCAAATAATAAAGTGGGGCATTTAGCCTTCCTTGACAGACATACTTAAACCACTCCAATGACGAGTTAAGCTAATAAGCAATATACCAGATGACTAAAACAGTCCGTAGGTGTCATGCAAATTTATTTATAAGTTTGTAGTGTGTCACTAAGTATTTATATGTCCTGTCACTAAGTAAATAATGTTGACAGGAATGTGTAAATTGTTTTAGATAGGTTTTAACTGTTTTTACCATCTTCTGTATCAGTGTGGAGTAAATAGGTGACAGCTGTGCTCTTTTGTTCTAACTAACCAATTTCCTTGATTCCTAGTTTAGTCGTTATAAAGACTGTCATATTAGTCTATCTTACCATACCTGCCATCTCCCTTTACACTAGTACAATTTATGTATTTATTCGACTGTGCTGTACATAGCAAGCAAGCCACGTCTTTAAAAATGGACAAGTTCACAGTCTGTTGCTAGATGAGAGTGCTACTTAGATGTGGACATCAATATATCTGACCATTGTAATCAGGCAACCTGTTTATTCAGGTTATCTTATCAAAATCACTTGGCTGGCATCTTTCTTAACTGCCTTGTGTTCCATTCATAAACACAATAGATCAATCTATGATTTGAACAGGTGATAACATTGTAGTTCACACACTTCATTTGTGCCTACTACAATAGGACAACTTGAAGTGTGTCAGGTCATCTGCCACTGTCAACAGTCAGTGTGTACTCAGGCAGTGGGAGTGAGTCTATGTGTCAGAGCTGGCCACTGTAATGTTGACATTAGTGGCTGGCTATTGCTATCAGTGGCTATGTTGGCAGTCAGTTCCACCCAAGTGGCAGGTTACTGTCTGCTAATAGTCATTAGAGAGCAGTATCTGAATCTAGGTCATGGTGAACTGACATTGCAGACATTCAGACCAAAGAAGCACACTGTATTGGCAGTGTCTGTGTTGTGAGGAGGTATAAGTATATGATCAGTCAGTGTGACCTGAGGCTGATTGAAACCCCAGGCTGGTTTCTTCTGTACTTGGCCTATGTTCATGTAGCTGAACTCAGTGGTAAGGAACCTGCTACTAGATCTGTTATTTTTAGCAAAAACAACTTAATTTTACAAAGCTATCTGGGGTACCATTTAGCATGATTCCCATGAAGAGTGGTCATTGATATATGTTTACAAAAAATTTTCTGCAATAATGCATGTATTGTTCTTATAAAAATAACCCGATAGTGATGCCAAGTCCATTTCCGTGCCTGATATTCTGGTAGTTGGTGTAGTCTGGCTATTGTACAAGTCTCTGGGTGTGTAAGTACAATGGAGTGCCACTGTGTGCAAGGCCAAATAAATGTTTTTTTTTTCGTTTTTTTCCATGAAGTCCTTAGAGATGAAACCACAACACATCCGTGCTTGTTCTCATGCACACTCACACGAGCACGCAGATACCATGATGGGTGTAGGGCAGGTGTATGATCAATTGCCCCTAGGGCTGTATCATCCCTGCCAGAGTGAGGCACAGCTGGGGTTGTCAGCCTCAGTACTAACTACAATGTGCTGCCTATCTGGTAGACAGCACATTTTTCGCTACTTCCTGCCCAGTGAGTCAGTCCCCGATGACAGATGGCAGAGGTAGGTAGTCTGTGTAGATGTAGTCACAAACATAGGAGGAAGCAAACTGGGATCATATGTGACTGGGATCCATTCAGTAATCTTGGGATAGAATGTCATCACATGTTATGCCGAATTAGTGCATGTACTTCTATTGGCATGGTCTTTAGTTTACGACAATAAACATGAACTGTGTGCAGAAGAATAACTTAGAAACAGTGGGTTGTCAACAGATCTGTACCAAGTATAACTAGTATTGTTTCGGGTTGTTTTATTTAATTAGACAATTAATATTTAGATCATGAGAAACTTTTTTGAAATCACAGGTCTAATATTTTGGCCATATATTTTCTGTGGCCTAATCAATGTCGATGGACTTGCTTCACTCTTGGCGTGTCATGTGACTTAGCTACTGGCGTGTTATGTGACATGAGCAGAAGAAAAATTGGTAGCCTCGATTACCCAGGCGCTGTGAG
Organism: Escarpia spicata; assembly: GCA_963995525.1. Lineage (NCBI taxonomy): Eukaryota > Metazoa > Annelida > Polychaeta > Sabellida > Siboglinidae > Escarpia > Escarpia spicata. Next base: position 25,416,337 of record OZ023218.1, on the reverse strand, counting down.
GTGGCAGCACTTTTTCGCCCCTCAGTACGGCCTGGAATATTAAGGCCCTGCCAATGTTACCGGTAGGGGGGCCTTACCCCAGATTCGGGTAGAGACGATGATTGGCTCTCAGGCCAACTATGAAATAACAAATTAAATAAGAATTTTTTGTAGTTTAATGCCTTTTAACCACATGCATATTCATTAGGTGGCAGCTCTCGTGGCTGTCAACGATTCCGTATTGACGTTCTTTGCTTATGCTCGTGCAGAAACAGAAGACTAAGTGTGAATAAGCATGATATAAAAGCATGATATAAATACCAAACAAGGACAAATTGAGCTAAACAAGGTGCAATCGATGTTGCGCTCAATGTTTGGACTGCTAACTAATATTATGTAGTCGCCAAAGTACAACCAAAACGTGTTGATCTTGATGGCTAAGTTGGTAGTGTGTCGAGCAATTATTTTTAGGATCTTCGGTTCGAATCCCGTAGAGTACTTGAAACTTTTGTTTGGGTTCATTAGTTTAAGGTTCATTTTATTTTGTATAATACAATTTCGGGTACTATTTCGTAATCGAAAACATACATAATATATAAACATTCTGGGGGATAGACGTGCTAACTGGCAGTGAGCAGTCAAAAGGCGATTCTGAGTGTACTTGTGTTTTTGGGCCCAACACAGCTTGTGTAGTTAGATTTTGTCTGTACACTGGCCCAACCATTGCTGGCCACATGTAGCAGCTGACAGTGGCGCATACTATAAGTATGATAGTACATGTATCTGTCATCTATCACGTTGATATTTATGCTTCAGCAATGATCTCGAAAATAGGTCAGTGCTGCATCCGTTGGTGCAGTATCCTAGTGGGAGGGTTTAGGTGTGCACAGCTAATTGGGATGAAATCGGAGAAGCAGTTTCTTGCTCTGGTAATCAGATTGCATAGCTGAGTTATGTCTGGACTCCAAATTGCAGTTGTATTGTTTCTTTTGTTGCTTTCCAATGGTGGGTAGCACTCAGCAGATGTTCATTCCTGCTGCATTGTTTTGTCAGTTGAGTTCTGTGTGGATTTGTTTGCCATCAGACTGACTGACTGATTGAACTTGGAAGGAATTGGTATGCTATCAGGCGTACAGACCTGTGTATCTTTCTTAATATTTCTGTGGTAACCAAAATTGTTTGGTCATCCAAATATTATGAGTTTTCCTGTGATGTGGAATGTTTCGTCCAGTGTCACTGGTTTTATCTCCACTGGAGGTTAAAGGGCATTGCTATCAAGCTCTGGTCATCAGTTGTCAATGTTGTGTAGAAAGGCCATTTTATTGATAAAATCAGCAGTCATCATGTGTAGTGGGTAAGTCCATTGACTGGACAGCTGTACTTGTTGGCTTCAGAGGCCATATAGGTACATTTCCTATGACTGAGACAGTATTGATAAAGCCATTGACCTCTTTCCCCAGCCTAGTTCATATGCCACTGGCTGCAGTATTGCTGTGTGTTTGGTCCATGGGCTTTGTGCCAGATCGTACAGAAGTCTAACTCTCAATCCTGGCACTATGTAGGCCACCTGGGTCATGACAACACTGGGTCAGTGTCCTGTATCCATGGAGGCAGGTTTGTACTGTAGGCAGGGATCACTGGAATGCTCCTCAGCTCCTGGGTATGGAGTGTGTAGCAGTGGCAGCTCCCAGTCAGGTCCCAGGAGGAAGCTGTAGGCACATATTGCTATCTCCTCTTCCCTACATATGTGCCTTGATCTGGCTGGTGTGAATTAATTAGTACTCTGTCTAACCATAGATCACCTGATGAATGTCAGTGTGCACCTGCAATGCTAATTACTGATTTTAATTAACACACTACACATCTAAAGTTGCTATTTTGGAACATATATCTGGTTTCTTATTTACATGTTATCTGCATAAAGTTCTATGACTAAAGACTAACATTGGTGCCTGGATATTTGCTGGAATATACAATTTGCTCTTGGCAGTCAGAATTACTGTTTAATTAAAAATATGATGCAATTAATACTTACTAGTTATTTAAAATACCTTCTTACAATGAACACCCTTGTAGGAAACTATAATTGAGTGTTATTTGCTTGTGCTTTATAAGCAGTCTGGAATACATGTCACCAACTAGTGGATCTGTTATGTAACATACAGTGTATAGTCTATTATGGTAACCGTCTGTTGCTGCTGTTTTTGCACCACAAGGGTGAACTATTGTTCAGTTTAGTGTAGACTCCCTTGTGGCGTCACATGAACTTGGAGCATCGACTTGCCTAACAGACGTTTACATATAATTTATTTTACGTGTCAGTGCCTTACCTGGTGTAAATGTTCAGTGTTGAGTATTTGTTTCTGTGTGCCTGGACGTACACGTCTGTGTACGTGTTTACGCAGGCACCAGATGTGCATTATGTGTTTGCACCATATGTGGGCTGTCTCACATTGCCAGACACCTCCCTGTTGTGAATTCTTCAAGGCTGAAGGTTCACCTGCATTCTAAAATTACACGCCTATTTTGTATTGTTCATATTGACCTGCCTGTCATTTTAGGCTGCATTCGTTGACTTTGTTGGTCACATTTATGAACAATTAATTGGAGAATAAGAGATGGGGGAGTTGAGATGAATGGGAAAAGAAAAACAGAAAAAGAGAGGACATTTATTGAGACAAGCTTACACTGTTACAGGGAGAAAGATGAAAACAACAATTGCATGAAATATATTCACTAGTAAAGGAAACACCATTTCTGGCAGCATTTTCAATCAAATCAGTTCAAGTGATTTTGCGAAATAGTCAAGTTGACAGCAATGTTATATTGTGATTGTGAGCTGCAGTGCGGAAGGTTTGGTCCTTGAGAAGAGATGGGCCGTATTATTGCTAACTCACATCACACATCATGTGCAGTGGTTCACCCACGCAGTCCCTGCATGCAGCAGGGCTACTTGGCAACTGTTATTGGGGTAAGGCCACGTTAAGGATTCGTCCGCCATTACCGACCGAAAGAGTGCCCGTGAAAATACCGTTTTGGTGTGATGTGTGAATTTTTTCGAGCACTTTGACATGGCACATGTTATCCCAGTAAATATTGAATGTACTACAGCATTGATCTTTCACGAGGTAGCAATAAACATACGCTAGTCACTCGCGTGTTCGCACAGTGGCTATTTTGCAGAACTCACCAATATTTCAAAATCCGTCACCAGATTGGGGCGAAATTGGGGGGTGTCAGGTTTGGGTCGATTTTTCTGAAAAATTAGGTATGAGAATTTCACGAGTTTTCCATAGCACTTGTGTCAATGGAGATTAAATATGCTGTGAAATTTTCATGAGAATCGTGACAAATTTTGGAGGAAATGAAGGAAACATTATAATGGCCGCCTATGCAAAATCTAAATGTGGTCTTACCACTGTAAAAACAAGCATGAATCACTGTAAACTGTGCCTGCTTTTTAGTGCTGTAATCAAGTTGGGAAATGTAGGTGGTGTTCTGTTGGGTGCCAAATGCAGGTTCTAAACCTGACACTAACAGACTTATTATGATAATGCGTAGAAACGAAACAGTGACTCATAAATGATAATGCAATCAACTCACAATTATTAGCATTTTTGTCTGTTTGGGGATGGATATGTTTGTCTGTTTGGGGATGGATATGTTTGTCTGTTTGGGGATGGATATGTTTGTCGGATGTGACCAAAGGCTATTTGCAATTGCCGTAACCATGCCTGTGACAGACCCGTTATATAGTGGTCAATCATTGATGACAGTCATGAAAGCCATGTGCTTAACATAAGCACTGAATTAGTAACATGTCACTTTCCAAATGCAGATCTAGATGCAAGGGCTCAGTGGCAGAAAAGTGTCATTACTGACTTCTGTCAAAAATGAGTAACAAGCTCACGTTTCAAGCATGACAGAGGCAGCTGTAGAGATCTGTTGGCATTGATCATGATTTATGACTAGCAACCATACTATGTGTGGCATAATTTTTTGATAGTTTTTGTTGTATGCATACACTGGTTGTTAGTGAAGGACTGTTCTCAGCACCTCTATCTCTGACATCAGGTAGTTCTTGTATTGTGTGGTGGAGATATGGTGTCATTATAGTGATTATATACCTTTAGAACCTTGAACATAGGAACTGGAAAGTGATGTAGAGAAAGTGGCTTTAGAAATATATTGTTCTTATTGACACCTGTGCTGATGCAGAGACCCATCACCCTGTTGGCACTACAAACACTTGTGTCGGCACTGTTGTGGGAAAGTTTCCGGCGTTTGAATTGCCAATAAACAAATCGCCGACCGTATTTTACACCTTGTTAATATTGCATTAACTTCGCCCTCTAAAACTGCTTTGTAACATTCGATTCGGTCAAATTACGACGGAATCGTTTACGGACGATTTCTATATTTAGCATTCACGTGCTGGCCCGTTATTCTCCATATGCAGATACTAGTAATTGAGAGTGTTCAGGTTTTTGGTGCCCAATATACTGAACGCACATTCCTCAGAGGTGTCCGGTTAATTGAAAGCAAGTGATACTATCAATGAAAACAGCAATGTGACATTTTTGTCTTCACCATGCCGCTGCCGTCGAAGAAATGTCGAAATGACATTATGCATTTTTTGGAATCAAAACTAAAAAAATTATGTTGACCGCCATCGTTCACTGGGAAGACGATGGCGTGGACCGAGTGGAGACTGCGCCAGTGTCACCGGTGATACCTCTGCTTATATTGTTTCTACTGGTGATGCAGTGTTGTTGTATATGGTCAATATGTATATATTATATTCCTAACAGCAGCAGGTCAAATATGCTTACTGCGCCACTTTAGGCAGACCGCTGGTTTTAATTTAAGCACACCAAAGCCGGTGTGCCTAAAGTGTTGACCCCCTAGTTATGTGGATAATGCTTTAGTTTAAAATTCAAACTGGTAGTATACATAGTATAACCATCAGTATATGATGCGTGTAATTATTTGCACCAAAAAACTATTTTAGGTGATTTTGAGAGCCCTGTTTTTGGATGTTGTATACATACAATATATAGGATTTATCCTCTCTCTCTCTCAGGTAAAATTTCTGGGCACATGGTGCTGACATGACAAAAATATCGGCATTATTCAAGTTACTGTTAAAAGTGTTTCTGCAAGATTGATAGCTGCATTGCCACGGTGACAATTCACTAGGTTGTTGACAATGATTATAACATGTTTGGCCAAGCTGTCTGAAGCTGGACATAATAAAAACATCATCCCAATAGTTTGATCCGATAGTGTATGTATTTATGTGTAATAGGTAGCCATGTAATGCTGCGTACACATAAGTTTTCCCACGCTGTCTCCCAGTGAATCTGACCTCTGTGATGTTGTATGTAAACGTGTAAGGGTGGGGAGGGTGAGGGTACTATTACTTGAATTAATCGTCTTGAAATTGGGAATCACATATTTGGGCTACTGGGGTCAGCAGATTTGTACGTCACCATACAAGTAAGAAAAGGTAAGTCTTGTAGACTTGAACATGGTGGTGGTGAGTGTACTATTACTTGAATTAGTGGGGCCGGTTTCATGAAGCGTACTTAAAGTTACGCAACTACTTAGTGTCACGTGTTTGCGTAAACTCGTATGTTCGCTTATATTAAAAAATCATGTCAATTACTAAGACAATCATATTAGCATTAAGAACGGTCTTAGCCGCTTCATGAAACCGGTCCCTGGTCTTGAAATTGGGAATCACATATTTGGGCTACTGGGGTCAACAGATTTGTATGTCACCATACAAGTAAGAAAAGGTCAATCTTATAAACTTTTGTAATTACAAAGAATTTTTTATATTTAAACTGTTTTTTTTTATTTTAATACATTCTTGAAATGGTGAATGTTAAAACTGTTATTGTCTTCACTCTGCTTTGGCTACAGCTACTGCACATGTGGAAGTGTTTGAGATAATTATATCTTCTTAATCATACTCATTTACTTCTTAAATAAATAAATCATGTGAACAATCTTAATTTGTACTGAACTATTTTCATTCACTTTCGTACTGAAATAGTTAATAAATTTTTTTTCATACCATTATATATATAAATATAGGTTTGTTTGTCATGTTTTTCCTCAAGGAATCTAAAGATTAAAAGATCAAGGGAGCTACATTGAAAGCCTTAATCCCAAGAATCTAGTGTCTTGATGGATAAGACTTAGGGTGTGTTTAAATTAAATCAGATTTAGTGCAGGCATTATGACGCAGTTGTGAAAGCTCTAGCTGTATCTGGTATTGTATGTGTGGTACAGAAAGTGGCTCTAATGGAACTAAACCAGTAATACCATTCATGCACCACATTTGTTTACATTCGGTGATGATCACAGCTAATATCCGACATACAGAATTGTCCTACTGAATGAAGTAGTATAATAATCCATGCTTAATCTCAGCCAAGATTGGCAGGCTTGTGTTATAATCTTAAATATGCAATGTTATTATTGATACAATTTGGGCGGGATTAACTGAAGTTTACTCTGAGATTAACTAAAAATGTGAGAAATCCATTCTTTTGAAATCTATGTTTGTAGGAAAACAACCTTTGATGTTATAAAAGATAAACCATAAGTTTCCTTGCATTTAATATGCCCCACCATGTATAATACACACTCTGACTTTGTTATATTCTGATTGAATTCCTATAAATTACCATGTATACAGTAAATTCCCGTGTATAATCTGCCCCCATGTATAATACGCACCCTGACTTGCTGAATTTGGATAGAATTTCTATATCACCATGTATAATACGCAACTGACTTTTGACATAAATCCCTATTTCCCCGCTTCTAATATTTTGTTTGAACCCATCTCAGAATCGTAAACATGTCACCCACTCAAGTTATGACATTGCTGCCGGCTTGTCGCTCGGTAGTGACTAGTGTGTAAACACTACGTAACTTGTTGTAGCTTGACGATTGCGCGGCTGATTAAATCGGCGCTTGCTAGAACTTACATTGTGTTGTTCTGATTTCACTTTTAAATTAACACCAAGTTCTATTCTGAAATGCTACATACAAACCTGGTACTTTCAACTATGAAGCCTACATGCGCTACATTCGTCTTTATTTACATTCACAACATTTCCATTCACAGCTTTAAACATGGATTCACACTTGTTGACACTCAACCCGTGACGCGTGTATCATTAACGTGATTCAGGAACGCCAATCATAATCATAGCGGGACGCTGCGCTTCCCGGTATCGTACCTTTCTTACTCATTGGTGTTATTCGTGATGTCAGACATCTGGGCTCTCGTCTTTGTCATTTCTTGCTGCTTGTTTAGGGCTGGAGAGGCTGCTACGGGAGTGCGATTCTTGCCTTTCATCTTTGTTGCCGCAGTGGTTTACGTGATTGTGACATAACACCGATTTTGATAATATTACTAGTTTTCCAGCAGCGTTATTCTGGTCTGCAAACAAAGTGAAGGAAAAAATGCGTATTATACACGGAAATTTACAGTAATACGCATCCAAAGTTTTGGCATCATCACCTCATTTCTCCACTTCTAATAGTTAGCTTGAAGTACAGCTCAGGGTTGGCCACTGTCATTGCATCAAAGTTTGGTTTGTGTGATGATCCTAGAATTGTAAAACTTTACGCAAGGTACAGCATTGTCATAACTTGCGTAAGGGACATTTCACTGCACAAATAAACAAACATGAAAACTCAGAACTGATTATAGTGCTTCAACAAAAATAATGCAAAACCTAAATGACTCTTTTTCATACAATAACTCAACAGTACACACACACACACACACACACACACACACACACACACACACACACACACACACACACACACACACACACACACACACACACACACACACACACATCACACAATAATGTATCGTACTAAAATGTATGCATATATATGTATATATCACGCAAAAACATGTCATTTTCGTTATTAATTAAATTAGATGCATGCAATTGTTAAGCATTTCTATCATGGGTATGCAAAAAGAATAAGGAAACACTAAAAGACACTCCAATCCTAGCTGTAATGTCTGGGGCAGACTTCTTTGTTCTAGCAACACAGATAATGTATTGCGTAAACAGCTGCATAGTGTAGAAGCAGGCTTTCTTCTGTGGCTTTCTTGTGTGTTGCCCAAAGTTATGGACTATACACTGGGTGATGTCACCCAGCAGGTGCTCCATGTTCATGATGTCATATTAGTAATACCGATCGTAAATATTCTGATGAAAGCAGCTTACACATGTTGAGTTTGGCCCCGCATGAGTAGCCAGTAATTTGTTGCCAGCATGAATTGTCCCTCGTGAAATTGCTGCATATTTCTGAGATAAGTGCAGCATTTTCTGAGGTTGTGGTAACCCGGTGATGGTGAAAGCCTTGGCTGGGCTGGTTCTGCGGTTAGTGTCTTGACTGATGCCAGATTTATTTTCTTGAAATGTCTCTAAATAGATTAATTAGGACCTATACTGATGACTTGATCAGCTTTCCTGGAATGAATCAAGCAAGTTTTAGGCGATAATTGTTTTGGTTTGGGTGGGGGTTGAGATGTACTGACTCTGGAGTCACACTACTTTCAAGTTTGACCAAGATGCAATCTGTGTGATGATACAACTAATTACAAGTAGCTAACCATTCCATGTCTTTAACCATTCCATGTCTTTGACCAGTCACCAAAATGAACAGTGTTTTATAGTACTCGTTGCATATAGCAGATCATACCACACATACCAGATCATACGCATACGTGGGCAAGTTTTTGTATCATTACATCTCTATGAATATGAGTTAGTGACATTTAAAGTAAACTGGTCATTTGACACTAGTCAACAATATATTATGTGCAGAATAACCATGAATGTCGAGTTCTTGCATTCAATAGGCCTGCCATAAGTTTATTAATAATTATAACTTGATATGATATGCATGATCAGAAGACCCCCCCTTGAATCATTACAATATTAGCTTGATCAACAAAATGCATGATATAAGTTTCATACCATGTGTAGAATTTGGATTAATAAACAAAATTAGAACAAAATCACACTTTTTTCACCGTTTTTTCCTTTTCGTTCTTGCCTGTCACTTAGTGCACATGTCCCATGCTAAAATATTATTGATCATCTTCTGCAGACTAGCCGCTGATGTCACGCCAACAGACGTCTGCCCCATTCGGGGTGCCGAGGGGTGAGGGGGGTGTCAACCATGTCCCCACCCTGGTCGACGAGAACAGTGCTGCTTCGGACATTTTCGACCAGTTCTGCACAGCGAACACATTCCAGGGCATCATGGGATACTTCCAGCAGATGTGCGACTTGCTGGGAGTGCGACCCGAGGACCACCAGATCTTCTACAGCAAGTTGAAGCCTCGTCTGGTGTCGTGGAAGGCTCAGTCATTGTGGACACGGCTCGACCGCTGTGCCATGCGGCACGAGTACAAGAAGGGCACTGCTTGCACGAACACACGGGTGAGTGGAGCAATTTTCATCGTTTTTGTTGTTAAATTAAAGATTTTTTTTTTGTAGGACTATGTAGTATTGGCTTAGTTAGAGTAATTGATTAATTAATTTCACTACTAGCCTATATTTACACCCTCTGTTGTTTTATTATTAATTTTACAATGTTACATTGATTGTTGTACTTGTGTACATAAATAAACACTGTACATAAATATTTGATTAGATAAAACTGGAATTGTTAATGGTGCATATTACTCTATTCTTAAGTGGTTAAGTGGTCATGGAATTCTTCAACGAATTCCATCGTGGAATTTGTTGAAGAATTCCACACAGTTGTTTTGTGAAGGAGTGTAATTTAATAGGTCAAAACCAACAGCCAAGACAATAAATAATGTTGGCTTAACTTATTCTAATCCCTCAGCCGAACTGGTATGGGGTCAACTTGAGAACCTCAATGACCTTGTGACCCTGCCACTGGGTGTGTTATTTTTGGCTCTTGTCCATCTGTCAGTCCAGGCTAACCAGTTTGCCTCAGTCTTGTTTCAAAGGGGTCATTAAGTCCAGTCACTTGATCAGGAACCACAGATATTTTGTTTGAATGGAGTTAGTATTACATCAGTTATGAGATTTGTAAGAATAACTAGATCCAGATTCGTATCAGATTGTCACTGCCTCCGGGCTAATCAATTTAATGTCTAAAAAGTCTTGCACTTTTCATCAAGATTTAACGGGTATCAGAGCTTGTCTACTCCCCATCTACTTCACCAAATGGGTTGAAAGTTTCATATGTCATTAATCGTAGATGAACTTTATAAATTAAACATTTAAAAGTTCTTTTTAATTTACCACACAGTTTTCATGAACATGTTTTCATCCTGCAAACTTGAAAATTGTCCACTGGCACTAAAGCGACACAAGTATTTATAATTACAGCTTTTATTGGATAATTAGCTGAGTTACCCGGCATTGCCCGACACCCCAAACCCATCCCAAATGTTTTCAGCTTACCCGCATTAATAAATGGTAGCTGGTCACTGGCCTAGTTGTTAGGACAACCTTTTGTTAGAAATCTCAATTGCTCACCCGTCTAACTGAGGTAACCAGCAACAGCGGATGCTGGGATGAAATGTCAGCCCGACACATGCAAAACTAACGGAGATGTGGGTGCATAAACAAACAGAAAACAAACTTTTATAATATAGGTATGTCGTATTCCTAGTTATCCAATATATCTTTTAACACTCACTTTTGATAATACAGTAACTTGACAGGCGATAATTTTGACGCTAAATTACAAAATGACACAGCTCCGTCTGTAGGAAATATATGAAATGTGAAAGAGGGCAAGTTGTCATTACTTTCTACATATTTGTGAATTGTTAATTGAAGATGATGTTTAGTTAAACCCATGTATTAGTAACACAAGCACTATGATAACAAGTTTGTATATGAGTTGTAAATATTATTTTGTAATTTATTTATAATTTGTGTTTTATTTATTCAGTTTTTTAGTTTCAGAAGGACATAGCAACATATAAGTCTATGACTTCAGCTATGTCCTTTCAGCAGCAGGTGAAGCACACCATACTGTGCATGTATTATTTTGTTGTTGTTGAATAAACTTTCATTCTTTCATTCATTCATACTTGTAAGTGTGCGGACGTGACAACGACAGGTAGACCTGGTGCATGTTAAGCGCTGAGGATTTTAAAACATCAATAACGTAAAAACTATTAAAAATTTCTGCATACATCCAGCGACATATTTGTAGATGGCATAATTATCTTTATGATGATATAGAAAAACATTAAATTCTGCGGCTGGAACTCCACGTACAGCCTTTTGAAATATTGAGCCCCAAAGTTCACCTCCCGGACGAATTTTGAAAATGTCTAAATCTACGAACCATCTCAATGGGCCCGCTAGATTACATCAGTGCTTCACGTTTGAAAAAACAGGCACCCGATAAATTGCTTGCCTAAATATGCCAAATAATTTAGCTTGAACAATTTATTAGTTCAATTTTTATCCGCTAGATGGCATTCCTGTTTATTTGTCTGATGACGTCACTGCCCAGTCATGCCAAAACGCAATCGAGGCTAGCCATGCCATAACGGTATCCATTACGCAAGATTTACTTGATCGGGTCAATTCGGGACATCAAACGTTGGCACAGATTGAAAAGTTGCATGCTGATAAAACATTTGAGACAGGAAGTACTAGCAGCAGGTTTGATGAAGCGAGCAATAATGGCAATTAGCACGAGCGAAAATGAGCGATTAGCGCGAGCGGTAGGGAGTGAGAATGATCGCTTGCCTAAAAAATAATGCACTGTTACAGGCAAAATTTCAGCCCGATGCATACAAAACTGACCGAGATGTGGGTGCACATATAAACAGAGAACATACTTTTTATAATATAGAATTTTGGAGCTTGTTTATGCACTTTTCTTATCACAAAATGCAGCAGTAATCTAACTGCCAGACCACCAGATGTTTTTAGGGAACTATCGGTACTCACAATATAGGAGTTGATGATGTGCTGTTTGCTGGGGTCTGGTACAGATGATCCTCTGTAGAGACATCACACAAGTGACTAATAAATTGGCCTGATTAGAGAGGTGGCCTGATTGTAGAATCTGCTGAGATATGCAGAAGAGCAGATCTGGCAAAAAAGCTGACACTGATAGAGTGGGTGGCTGTTTCTAGAGGGTGACTGCTTGGGCGGGAACTGCTCTACATAGCTCCACTGCACTGTGCCTGCCTGCTTAACAAAATATGGCATAACATTTGGAGAATATCCTGTTAGATGCACCTACAATGATTTGTAATTAAGGTTATGTATCTTGAACACGTAACAAAACAGTTTTGTTACACACAACAGGTTTTTTTCTAAACGTTCAGACAGGTTGTGGATGAAAATTAATTGATGACCTGTCCCAGCAAACTGGGTAGTGCACTGGCCTATATTACCATATCCTGGAAGAAATAACTCCTAACAACATATTAGGTAGACAAGTGAGTGGTATATTATCTTAGGGTTATCTTCTATCAATTACAGTGACCTCATTGTTTCTGTATCGGCTGTTTATTGACATTTAAGTGACAGTAAACATAAACTGCAGACTGGTGCATATGATTGAGCTATCCAGGGCACTGCACAGTGTGGGTGATATCTAAGAAAAAGTAAGCAGATGTTATGTGTACACTGACCCATGAAATAAGCATGAGTTTAAACATGAAATAAACAGGAACTGACTACAATTCTAGTTCATCCTAAGTCCTGCAGGCACACAAAAGAATTCCACGGCTCCCGCTGCTCTGGAATGTTGTCTTGAATGCCGGTAATGTTATTTCGTTTGATTCTTTGTGCATTGAGTGCCATTATGCAACAAGTTTGTGCATGATGATGGCACTAAAAACTGTCAGTCATGAAGATGCCTGTTGAATGATCCACTTGTTTAGTTAGCAGCAGTTTAGAGGGTGAGGAATGCCAGCTATTTGTATTGGGGAGGCAGTGGTCTACAACTGCCTTGAGTCTGTGATATCAGTTCTCTGGTATCTCCAGTCAGTCACTACTGACAGTCACCATATTCTACCAGGATCTTATTACATATGCCTTCATGCAAGGTTGAAATGTGCATACCAGATGTCAAAAGTCTCTGGTCTGTAGGAGATTGATATCGATGTAAAGAGATGCACAAAGTTCTAATGAAATTCCTCCCATTACATTACAAGTTTTGCTGCAAATGAAATGACTCAAATTTATTTCTACGGGTAACAGTTATTAAATGTAAGTACCTGGTACATTAGAACCTGGGTATTATGGTCACCCATGGGACTGGACCAAAGTGACCGCAATATACTGTAATACTGAATTGTGCAGAGGTGCCACAGGATATTTCGGATAACTTATTATCTATCTCTCAATCACATTAGTCGTTTCTTACAAAACACATTGTTGTATTTTTCAAAATCAAGACACCTATGCCACTCCAAACAGACTTCTTAAACAAACACCTGTACGCCTCTCTTAAACAAACACCTGTACGCCTAACAGATGGTGGACACCATAATTGCAAAAGTCAAAGCCCATTGGCGTTGTTTCCGTGCCGCTGCATTTGTCTGTAAAATCTGATCAGCCACTAAGAATTTGACTTCCAAATGCAACCCAAGGGCAAAAGATAACAGGGGACTTGCATCTTTTATATTGTTTTCAATATGCCAGTCGCCGAGTAAACATCCAGATGCTAAGCTCATGGCTTCGCATTGTCTGTGTCGGCAAGTTTGGTGGGCGGGTGCCCGGCCGCTGATCGGCCGAGTCAACCGCCAATCTTGACTTCCCGGCTGTGACTGACTGTAAATGCGGGGGTCTGTGGGCAATCTTGTCGTTTTGTACTGGGTTATTGACCGTATTCCTGAATAGCGAGGTGACCAGTTTAGCGGGACTAATGTCCTATATTTACTGTGCAAGTAATTTGGGACTGTCCCAAGGTGATCTTAATGGCAAGGTGACTGGATTACCGAGGTGACCGTAAACCGAGGTTCGACTGAACCCCTAAGGTTGTACACATTTTGGCAGGAAAGATTATTTTCTTCCACTAACAAATACTAATATTAATATTGTTCTCAGATTCCATATTTGTAGGGAAAGAAAAAAAAATTCAGCTAGTTATAATTTATGATGCAACAACGTTTCTGTTTCGACCGTCCCTCACCAAATCAGTTTCATCCCCTGAGGAAACATCTTCCAAACATGAACATTTAAATCCTAAAAGATAACACAAAGACAAACTCATTGTGTTGAACACTTCCCGGTTTGCTGTATGCCCTAGTATTATTATTGTTGTATAATATAGTGACATCTGCTATTCAAGAACACCACACAACAGTTGTGAAGCTAGTCTTAGTTGTGAAGGCATGTCTCATGACCGAAATGTTTGAATGGAATCTGAGTGCAGCTGTTTTTAATTTGACAACAATGCCAGCTAATCTGTTGTATGTGCTTACTGAGGGTTTTGTTGGCCGTTTGGAAGCACAGTAGACATGACTAGACTCCAGTGTTTGTTAGTGATTTTATGAATGGTTATTATCAAACATGCGTTGGTGGAACCGATGTGTACCATGTGTACTACATAAAGACTATAATAGCTGCTTTGTTTGTGCACACATCCCGGCTGTGACATTAGACCACCGTTGTCTTTAGACAGTACTTAATAAACTAAGAGAACACACACAAGATCATTATATTTTAGTGGCTGTCATTGTTGAATATACAGTTAGTTCTTTTACATCAAGTTACACAGTCAATACATTCTAAGATAGTTGTTGCTGTGTGTAATATCTGTAATTGTTTGACAAATTAGTCACCTTGTCTACTTGTCTGTCTAACTGCCTGTGTCTACTTGTCTGTCTGTTTGCCTGTGGGAAAAGTGCGTGAGAATCCTTAATGTTGTGGCCGGCTGCTGCTTGCGATGTCTACTTGGAGCTGCCTCTGTGGGTGACACTGCACTCGCTACAGGTGGCTCATTTGAGGGGGATTATGGCTGATTACTGAGTTTGGATATAGCTCTAACTATTCCTGTATGCATTTGTACAGTTTGTCAGAAAAAACAATTCTTGTTTTAATAAATAGCACTCAAACAGTCACATGTAATACTACCCAGCTGTAGTAGCAACTGTTTTTATGCTGCAGTAAATATTCCTGTGCGGCTACTGCTATTAGTATTATGCAACATTATATAGTTATTCTAGTACAGCAATAACTATTCTTGCGCTAAGCTCCTTGGGAGTCAAATGTGACTGCTTATAACACTTAATATCTGGCCATACTGTCTTTCTCTTGTAGGTGTTGATCATTGGTGCTGGACTGTGTAGACTGAGTGTTTTGTCTTTATCTTGTAGGTGTTGATCATCCGTGCTGGACTGTGTGGACTGAGTGTTTTGTCTTTCTCTTGTAGGTGTTGATCATTGGTGCTGGAATGTGTAGACTGAGTGTTTTATCTTTCTCTTGTAGGTGTTGATCATCCGTGCTGGACTGTGTGGACTGAGTGTTTTATCTTTCTCTTGTAGGTGTTGATCATCCGTGCTGGACTGTGTGGACTGAGTGTTTTGTCTTTCTCTTGTAGGTGTTGATCATTGGTGCTGGACTGTGTGGACTGAGTGTTTTGTCTTTCTCTTGTAAGTGTTCATCATTGGTGCTGGACTGTGGACTGAGTGTTATGTCTTTCTCTTGTAGATGTTGATCATTGGTGCTGGACTGTGTGGACTGAGTGTTTTGTCTTTCTCTTGTAGGTGTTCATCATTGATGCTGGACTGTGTGGACTGAGTGTTTTGTCTTTCTCTTGTAGGTGTTGATCATTGGTGCTGGACTGTTTGGACTGAGTGTTTTGTCTTTCTCTTGTAGGTGTTGATCATTGGTGCTGGAATGTGTAGACTGAGTGTTTTGTCTTTCTCTTGTAGGTTTTGATCATCGGTGCTGGACTGTGTGGACTGAGTGTTTTGTCTTTCTCTTGTAGGTGTTGATCATTGGTGCTGGACTGTGTGGACTGAGTGTTTTGTCTTTCTTTTATAGGTGTTGATCATTGGTGCTGGACTGTGTGGACTGAGTGTTTTGTCTTTCTCTTGTAGGTGTTGATCATCGGTGCTGGACTGTGTGGACTGAGTGTTTTGTCTTTCTCTTGTAGGTGTTGATCATCGGTGCTGGACTGTGTGGTCTGAGTGTTTTGTCTTTCTCTTGTAGGTGTTGATCATCGGTGCTGGACTGTGTGGACTGAGTGTTTTGTCTTTCTCTTGTAGGTGTTGATCATCCGTGCTGGACTGTGTGGACTGAGTGTTTTGTCTTTCTCTTGTAGGTGTTGATCATCGGTGCTGGACTGTGTGGACTGAGTGTTTTGTCTTTCTCTTGTAGGTGTTCATCATTGATGCTGGACTGTGTGGACTGAGTGTTTTGTCTTTCTCTTGTAGGTGTTGATCATCGGTGCTGGACTGTGTGGACTGAGTGTTTTGTCTTTCTCTTGTAGGTGTTGATCATTGGTGCTGGACTGTGTGGACTGAGTGTTTTGTCTTTCTCTTGTAGGTGTTGATCATCCGTGCTGGACTGTGTGGACTGAGTGTTTTGTCTTTCTCTTGTAGGTGTTGATCATCGGTGCTGGACTGTGTGGACTGAGTGTTTTGTCTTTCTCATGTAGGTGTTCATCATTGATGCTGGACTGTGTGGACTGAGTGTTTTGTCTTTCTCTTGTAGGTGTTGATCATTGGTGCTGGACTGTGTGGACTGAGTGTTTTGTCTTTCTCTTGTAGGTGTTGATCATTGGTGCTGGACTGTGTGGACTGAGTGTTTTGTCTTTCTCTTGTAGGTGTTGATCATTGGTGCTGGAATGTGTAGACTGAGTGTTTTGTCTTTCTCTTGTAGGTTTTGATCATCGGTGCTGGACTGTGTGGACTGAGTGTTTTGTCTTTCTCTTGTAGGTGTTGATCATTGGTGCTGGACTGTGTGGACTGAGTGTTTTGTCTTTCTCTTGTAGGTGTTGATCATTGGTGCTGGACTGTGTGTACTGAGTGTTTTGTCTTTCTCTTGTAGGTGTTGATCATTGGTGCTGGACTGTGTGGACTGAGTGTTTTGTCTTTCTCTTGTAGGTGTTGATCATTGGTGCTGGACTGTGTGGACTGAGTGTTTTGTCTTTCTCTTGTAGATGTTGATCATCGGTGCTGGACTGTGTGGACTGAGTGTTTTGTCTTTCTCTTGTAGGTGTTGATCATCGGTGCTGGACTGTGTGGACTGAGTGTTTTGTCTTTCTCTTGTAGGTGTTGATCATCGGTGCTGGACTGTGTGGACTGAGTGTTTTGTCTTTCTCTTATAGGTGTTGATCATTGGTGCTGGACTGTGTGGACTGAGTGTTTTGTCTTTCTCTTGTAGGTGTTGATCATCCGTGCTGGACTGTGTGGACTGAGTGTTTTGTCTTTCTCTTGTAGGTGTTGATCATCGGTGCTGGACTGTGTGGACTGAGTGTTTTGTCTTTCTCATGTAGGTGTTCATCATTGATGCTGGACTGTGTGGACTGAGTGTTTTGTCTTTCTCTTGTAGGTGTTGATCATTGGTGCTGGACTGTGTGGACTGAGTGTTTTGTCTTTCTCTTGTAGGTGTTGATCATTGGTGCTGGACTGTGTGGACTGAGTGTTTTGTCTTTCTCTTGTAGGTGTTGATCATTGGTGCTGGAATGTGTAGACTGAGTGTTTTGTCTTTCTCTTGTAGGTTTTGATCATCGGTGCTGGACTGTGTGGACTGAGTGTTTTGTCTTTCTCTTGTAGGTGTTGATCATTGGTGCTGGACTGTGTGGACTGAGTGTTTTGTCTTTCTCTTGTAGGTGTTGATCATTGGTGCTGGACTGTGTGGACTGAGTGTTTTGTCTTTCTCTTGTAGGTGTTGATCATCGGTGCTGGACTGTGTGGACTGAGTGTTTTGTCTTTCTCTTTTAGGTGTTGATCATCCGTGCTGGACTGTGTGGACTGAGTGTTTTGTCTTTCACTTGTAGGTGTTGATCATCCGTGCTGGACTGTGTGGACTGAGTGTTTTGTCTTTCTCTTGTAGGTGTTCATCATTGATGCTGGACTGTGTGGACTGAGTGTTTTGTCTTTCTCTTGTAGGTGTTGATCATTGGTGCTGGACTGTGTGGACTGAGTGTTTTGTCTTTCTCTTGTAGGTGTTGATCATTGGTGCTGGACTGTGTGGACTGAGTGTTTTGTCTTTCTCTTGTAGGTGTTGATCATTGGTGCTGGAATGTGTAGACTGAGTGTTTTGTCTTTCTCTTGTAGGTTTTGATCATCGGTGCTGGACTGTGTGGACTGAGTGTTTTGTCTTTCTCTTGTAGGTGTTGATCATTGGTGCTGGACTGTGTGGACTGAGTGTTTTGTCTTTCTCTTATAGGTGTTGATCATTGGTGCTGGACTGTGTGGACTGAGTGTTTTGTCTTTCTCTTGTAGGTGTTGATCATCGGTGCTGGACTGTGTGGACTGAGTGTTTTGTCTTTCTCTTGTAGGTGTTGATCATCGGTGCTGGACTGTGTGGTCTGAGTGTTTTGTCTTTCTCTTGTAGGTGTTGATCATTGGTGCTGGACTGTGTGGACTGAGTGTTTTGTCTTTCTCTTGTAGGTGTTGATCATCCGTGCTGGACTGTGTGGACTGAGTGTTTTGTCTTTCTCTTGTAGGTGTTGATCATCGGTGCTGGACTGTGTGGACTGAGTGTTTTGTCTTTCTCTTGTAGGTGTTCATCATTGATGCTGGACTGTGTGGACTGAGTGTTTTGTCTTTCTCTTGTAGGTGTTGATCATTGGTGCTGGACTGTGTGGACTGAGTGTTTTGTCTTTCTCTTGTAGGTGTTGATCATTGGTGCTGGACTGTGTGGACTGAGTGTTTTGTCTTTCTCTTGTAGGTGTTGATCATTGGTGCTGGAATGTGTAGACTGAGTGTTTTGTCTTTCTCTTGTAGGTTTTGATCATTGGTGCTGGTCCCTGTGGACTGAGGGTGGCCATTGAGGTTGCGTTCCTGGGAGGCAAGGCTGTCGTTGTAGAGAAGCGAGACCGCTACTCTCGTAACAACGTGCTACATCTCTGGCCCTATCTCATCCATGACCTCAAGGCTCTTGGTGCAAAGAAGTTCTTCGGCAAGTTCTGTGCGAGCTCCATAGATCACATCAGTAAGTGTTCACTTGTACTTCATAACATAGTAGTTTGTAGCTACCAGAACATGAGAATGATCAACTTCTCGGATACGTTTTACGGATTACAAGGTAAGTTAAATGAAGAATATCATCAGAAAAAGACTGATGTATAACATCAAACATGATGGTTGGTCTGACACCTGGTGTGTGTATCAGATTTTAAAGATTCATCTAGTGAGACCCATCTTGGGCCACAGCCATTGTTCATGCCGTGTTTAAAGAGTCGCTGCTTTATGACCATTAACACCACTGACTGTTTATCTCTATTATGACCATTGAACAACACGACGTTACACCATACACACAATAAACTGGAAGGACTTAACCAAAACCCAGATCTTGGTGATTTTCTCTGTATCTAGCAAACCAGCTGTTAGGTGAGTGATGTCTGGTCTCAATGCTAATGCCCGTCTTGCTCTAACTGAACACGTCTACAGTTGTTAATTCAGTTTGTTAGCCTCCCATAGGTTGCCTGGGCTGTGTGCCAGTGGCTCCACACCCAGGGAATAGAGCACTGAATGAGATGTGTTTTGTGCTCGTCTCGATAGCGCCAGTCTCTATGATCTCATCGGGGATTCTCAACAGACTGCAATGATTGATGTAAATCTTGTGAGTGACGATATGGTTCAGACTTCATTGTCTGCGTCTATTGATAATTGCTGTACGGCTAGCATTGTCTCGACCCTTGTAATCAAACCCAATCTAAGCATGCCTGTTGTAATTATTGTTCTTGTCAGTGGTGGTTTGTCACCTTGTTTTGTAATTGGAATTTATGGAAAATTATAATAAGAATACAGGGCGGAATAAGAGTATATGGTGTAAATTTCTGAAAATTATAATAAGATACAGGGCGGAATAAGAGTATATGGTGTAAATTTCTGAAAATTATAATAAGAGTACAGGGCGGAATAAGAGTATAAGGCGGAATTAAGTTGCAATGTGTATTCATAATTTTTTATTGGTGTCTTTTTGACAATGTAACAATGTAATTATATGCAACCAGGAGTTGCCTACATCAAACAAACAATAATACTGTACATTAAATTGTCACAGATTGGCGAGGTCTCCGTAACTAGATGGCTCAGGTCTAGTAGGGTTCAATGTTAATTGCGTCAACGCTTGTGAATGCGGGCGGCAACCGTGATCAATGCAACGAGGAACAATGGAAGTTTAATTAATTTTATTACATTAATATGAATACAAAAAAAACCTCTTATTACGGTGATAAACACAACTTCTACCCTCTAGTCTACCCTACCTCGGCTCACAGATCATCTTTGAAACACAATAAAAATACTAGACTGCGGCGAATTAGTTATGGAGACCTCGCTGATCTGTGACATATTTGGGGGCTTGTCCCCGGGATAACAACGAGGCAAATATGTCACAGATCGGCGAGGTCTCCATAACTAGATGGGTCCAGTAGGGTTCAATGTTAATTACGTCAACACTTGTGAATGAGGGCGGCAGCCGTGATCAACGCTACAAAGAACAATGGAAATTTAATTAATTTTATTACATATACAAATCCCCAAACAAAACTCTTTTATAGTAACAATAAACACAAGAACATATACCCTCTAGTCTACCCTACCTCGGCTCTCAGACAATCTTTGAAACCCCAAAAGAAACTGCAACACGGACATGATGTGTTCGTATTTCCTCGTGCGAGTAATTAGGCGAGCGGCACAGTTGTAGACGTTGCATCACCGTGTGTGGGAGAACATAAAGAAGTGCATTCCCATAATCTAAACAGGATGTCACTAGTGCGTGAACACATGTCTTGCATGATTCTTCCATCAGATGTGGCCAAATTCACCTAATGTTTCTAATATGATAATAGCAACTTTTCACAGTGTTGGCAATCTGCTGTTCCATTTTCAGGTTGCTATCAAATAGCACACCCAAACTGCGCACACACGACAATGGTTGAATTCGATGGCCGGCTACTGTAATGTATACGTTGGCAGCCAGACTGTCATGATTCTTCGCTGGAGAAAAAAAACGATCGCCTCAGATTTCTCTTATGTTAAGTTGTAACTGGTTTTTAGTCAACCATGCAGGCACTTCCGCAACACACAATTCCACCTTAGCCAATGCCGCCACAATTGATTCATCTCGTTCAACCGTGAGGTAGATTTGGATGTCGTCAGCATAACAATGATGCTCCATGCCATGTTTAGCAACAATATCGCCGATAGGTTTGGTACATATGCAATACAAGGTATGGCCCAGCACTCTTTAAGATAATGTAGTTAATTCCGCCAAGCCTGCCACCCCTAAATACATAAATGGAGTGATCCACTATGGCTCGTTTACCATGTAGCTCTGCCGTGTAGCATCGAGGTCACTACTGCAGTGAGGGTTGTCTGGTGACGTTACGCCATGTGAATTGGTCGCGTTGCAAATTTACCCGCGAAATGTTGTTAATCATGCTTTATAACCCAGCAATAGACAGCGAGATTCGCAATTTACTAGCCATAATACTAACGTCCTGACCACAATATGATCCCAATAAAACATAAGACCTTTATATTTAGCACACAGGTTCCCTAAGTGTTCCTTATTTTGTTTTATTTGTTAGTGAAAAGATTGGTGTGGTGACTGGCTTAAATGGCGTTGCCGTAAGAATGAAAAGCACTGCGCATTCGGCTTCGTCGATTCGCCTGCAAGAATAATTTTTATATATACATATTTCTCAGAACATTGTATCGGTGATGCAAATAAATACATGTAGTGCCTAATAAAAAAGTATAGGGTGGAACTAACAACAGTAAATAATCGTAGACCCAAATAAAAAACAGGGTGGAGCTGCCAACATTAAATAAGCATACAGACCTGAATAAGACCCTATAGGCTGGCATTTTATAAAATAAATAGCCGTACATATATACGCTTATTTGGAATGCAATAGTATGCAACCAGTTTTGAACCGACATTTACAAGCTAGCAGCTGATGCACCCATTGTGTATATATATATATAATACATATATTTCAGACAGGCTGAGTGGTAATTGTGGTGAATTGCAGGATAATGTTTGTGTGTGTGTAATGGGTTTGATTGAAGTCTGTCCTATGTAGTTATCACCGTGGACATCTCAGTTTAGTAATGGACTATTTTAGATGGCTGGCTAGGTCAGGCTAGATGAGATAGGACTGCCTTAATGGGTGGAGGGACAGTCCTGATGGAGGCAGAACACTGGGGACAGTCAGGACAAATGGATGCTCAAGGACAGTCAGGACAGATGGAACAGTCCTGGCAGTGTTTCCTATAAAGTTATCTCCTTCCAAAGCCTGCAGTATGGAATTAAACACAGTGGGACCGATGTTTAAATTAAGTTTCTTTTTCCATTCCCTCTGGATGTGATGTCAGTACAATACAGGTAGATCCCAGTGGAAGACAGACTGAGGGAAGTCGGCTAATTGGCACAGAAACAAGTGCCCTATGGTAACCTGTGTGTTTGAATCCGTCTCAAGCATGGGAGTTCTATTCATTTTGCAACCTCGTACCGAGTAATTAAATATGTATCAATGCTTAAGTCCTCCTCCAATGAGATTACCACTGATTGATCAGGTCAGAGACATTCCCTGCTGTATAATACTTCACTTCATCAGATAACCATTCACTAGGTGTTGATCCTTGTTTAATGAGTGGTGATTACTTTGACCAATACTGTGTGCTCTATACGGTTTTTATACACATTCGTGTGGAAGTAACACTTGCACCCTACGGTGGACTAGGCGCCAGGTGATTGGTCAGGGGCAGGATTCATGTCGCCTACTACCCGGATTTGATGGTGTATAAATAAAGTTTATTATTATTACTTATCGACTATGAATGTTTACTTAGAAGTAAGTTAGCACTAAGACAATTGTCTAGTAAATGACAAAGTTTTTAACTAAGCAACAATTGGAGTCTAAGCAAATGCATAGTGCTAAGTAATTGCGTAGTTTAAGTAGGCGACATGAAACTGGCCCCTGGACATGCATGCGCAGCTCACACCGAAGTGAAATGATGCATTTTATCCATGTAAAGAAGTGTCAAATGTCTTGTCTTTTGTTCAATGTATTACTCTTGTTCAAATTCAGTTACTTTTATGTGGTTTTGCTAGCTTCAAGTCTTGTCGATTGAAAATGTAATATGCTGCAAGGAAAACAGGTTCGACCAAATAAAAATATCAGTTTCAAAACCGCATAAAAATACTGGTGCAACGGTATGTCGCCTACAGTTCAACTTTGATTGTTATTCACACTACACAGTGCCTGGTGATCTGATCTTGGTGTTGTTTCTTGCAGGTATCCGCACCCTGCAATGCATCCTGCTGAAGGCCGCCCTGCTAGTTGGGGTAGAGATCCACCCGGGGGTCACTTTCGAGAGCATCCTGGAGCCTGTGTCAGCCGGGGGTGGGGAGGGAGAAAGTGAGTGAGACTGACCACTGTAGTGACCAGCTGGCCAGTGTAGTGACCAACTGACTGGTCCAGGGACCAACTGTCATCACTACTCCGGGGTAGTTCATTTGGATCTATTGCACTACCACTCAAGTGGGTTCGTGTATGTTGTAGCATGGGGTAAATAAGTGGGAATACTACTTATTTTATTACATACAAACCAAAATAGGATTTATGCAACAAGTTTGGTGTGTCAATTCAGTTATAATAATGTTAATTTTATATAGCGCCTATCCATTATGTTTATAGCACTTTACATAAGACTAATACATAAATAGTAGATATAAAACAAACTAACATCCAGTGCATGAATGATGTACATATTAATATTTGCACTGCGTATTTATTTGTTACTGTAAGGTGACCATTCAACTAGGATTTATATAGACAATGACAAGATAATAACAACTACTTTGTTCATGTTGGAACACCATCCAGATCTGATCACGGGCTTTAAAGACATGCATCAGTGATGGTTTCGAGCTTTGTAAATGTTTGCATTGATACATCGAAAGAGGTGAAGATGATTTTTTGATCTTGTACTGTCAAAACTGTATATGTTCGGAGACTGTATCTTTTCAGACACTCTAAAAATCCACAATAATAATTGCTGAACATTCTACAGGATAGTACATTTTTCTGCAAACGATTTCTTTTTGACATGTCCAAAATGTGACTTTATCTTATAGTCGTAGTCTTTTATTAACATAGCACACCATGTGCTAAGATGACGAAAGACTAAACAAATAATTATTTTGTGTACTGCATGTTTGCGGACACCTATTATTTTTAAGTCCACATGCGGTCCGTAATGATTGTGTGTTTTCGGAAAACAAAATATTATTTTTAGATGTCCGAATACATCTAGACATTATAGCAGTATTGAGACAAGGAAGTGATGAGACGGCAATGTTTCAGAGACGGGATGGCGTGTGAAGGTGTCTCCACCTGATCACCCAGTCAGTGAGTTTGAGTTTGACGTGCTGCTCGGAGCTGATGGCAAGAGAAACACTCTGGCAGGTGGGTGGCAGTGGATATATATGTAAAACTTTAATTTAAACGTAAAACTGCAATGAATACATAAATACTATTAGTACACAAGTATCCACCACTGTCTTTAGCCAGGTACTCACTCATACAGCTGGGTGAAATGGAGCAGTGTGAAGTCGACGACCTTGCCCAAGGTTCAACACGGCAGCAGGAGGGTTCATATCCGGAATCTCTTGATTGAGAGTCAACCTTTAACCAATACGCTACCACCCTCCTCAATGAAACATGTTTCAACGGTTCTTAATTCTGTCTCTTAGCCTTCCACCAGTTGCCTGGGCCATGTATCAGTGCCTACACACCCAGTGAATTGGGCACTCAATGAAATGTGTTTTGTGTGTGTATTGTGGAGTGCAGTAGTGCAATGACTAGAGCTTCAGACTCTTGACTGAAAGAACCCGGGTTCAAACCCTGTGCTGCGGTGTCGTACCTTGGGCAAGTTCGTTTACTATACGTTGCTCTATTTTTCTCAGCGGTATGAATGAGTTACCTGGCTATAGATAATAGTGAATATTTATGTACGAATAGTCTTTGCGCATAAATTGCAGCATGCTTCCCAGAGAAGTCGAGATGGTGTTTGATTGAACAGATCTGCCAGGGAATAAAGTGTAAAGCGCTTTGAGCAGTCTTGAGGACTGGATATTGCGCTATAAAAGAATTTACCTTTACTTTACTACGATGCAGGTTTTCGGCGGAAGGAGTTCCGAGGCAAGCTTGCGATCGCAGTGACAGCAAACTTCATCAACCACAACACACAGCAAGAGGCGCGTGTCGAGGAAATCAGCGGTGTCGCTTTCATCTTCAACCAGAAGTTCTTCCGTGAGCTCAACCAGAAGACAAACGTCGACCTGGAGAACATCGTCTACTACAAGGATCAGACACACTACTTCGTGATGACCGCCAAGAAACACAGTCTCCTGATCAAGGGCGTCATACTGCAGGTGTGTAGTAGGTGGCGTACTGCAGGTGTGTAGTAGGTGGCGTACTGCAGGTGTGTAGTAGGTGGCGTTCTGCAGGTGTGTAGTAGGTGGCGTACCACAGGTGTGTAGTAGGTGGCATACCGCAGATGTGTAGTAGGTGACATACTGCAGGTGTGTAGTAGGTGACGTACCGCAGGTGTGTTGTAGGTGGCATACCGCAGGTGTGTAGTAGGTGGCATACTGCAGGTGTGTAGTAGGTGGCGTACTGCAGGTGTGTAGTAGGTGGCGTACTGCAGGTGTGTAGTAGGTGGCGTACCGCAGGTGTGTAGTAGGTGGCATACCGCAGGTGTGTAGTGGGTGGCATACTGCAGGTTTGTAGTAGGTGGCATACTGCAGATGTGTCGTAGGTGGCATACTGCAGGTGTGTCGTAGGTGGCATACTGCAGATGTGTAATAGGTGGCATACTGCAGGTGTGTAGTAGGTCGCATGCTGTGCATGTGTAGTATGTGGCATACTGTAGGTGTGTTGTCATAAAGCAAGTGTGTAGATTGTAGTCATACAGCAATTGTGTAGATTGTAGTCATACAGCAAGTGTGTAGATTGTAGTCATACAGCAAGTGTGTAGATTGTAGTCATAAAGCAAGTGTGTAGATTGTAGTCATACAGCAAGTGTGTAGATTGTAGTCATACAGCAAGTGTGTAGATTGTAGTCATACAGCAATTGTGTAGATTGTAGTCATACAGCAAGTGTGTAGATTGTAGTCATACAGCAAGTGTGTAGATTGTAGTCATAAAGCAAGTGTGTAGATTGTAGTCATACAGCAAGTGTGTAGATTGTAGTCATACAGCAAGTGTGTAGATTGTAGTCATACAGCAAGTGTGTAGATTGTAGTCATACAGCAAGTGTGTAGATTGTAGTCATACAGCAAGTGTGTAGATTGTAGTCATACAGCAAGTGTGTAGATTGTAGTCATACAGCAAGTGTGTAGATTGTAGTCATACAGCAAGTGTGTAGATTGTAGTCATACAGCAAGTGTGTAGATTGTAGATGTTGCACTACAAGTGTGTCAGTAGATGTTGTTAAAACATATATCTTGTACTTGCAGGACTATGACGACCCCGAGCGGCTGCTGGCGCGTAATAACGTAGACCAGGACGCTCTAATGGCGTATGCGAAGGAGGCAGCGGAGGTGTCGACCAATCACTTGCTGCCCGATCTCGAGTTTGCCCACAACCACTTCGGGCAGGCAGATGTCGCCATGTTTGACTTCACCTCGATGTACCACGCCGAGCATGCTTCCCGGGTGATAGAACGCGCGGGACACAAGCTGCTCGTGGCGCTGGTAGGGGACAGTCTACTCGAGGTGAGCACTTAGGGATCAATTCAGAACGTTGATGTCCAATATCAGATTAAATTACTTTCATTAGGCCTCAGCCCCCACCCCCACCCCTCAGATGAAAGTGTGTAAGCATTGATATGGTGATATCAATATAGTATAGGACAATATCAATATAGTATAGGACAGAAGCATAAAATATTGATGTCTGACGCAAGATGAACGTAAAGCTACTGGTGTGCCAAAATATGAATTGATTAACCGCGTATGAAATGGTGAATCACAATATTGTTCGGCACGGTAAGTGTGCCTTCTAAATTGGTATTTTGATATTAATTGAAAGACAGAGTTCAGCCAATTGTGGGTGTATTTATTATAGTTTTAAATCTTTAGTCAACTCTAGCACAGCATTTGTCAACTCATTTGCATATTCGGCTGGTGAGTGCCAGGTTATTATTTTAGATCTTATGTCAGCGATACCATATTATCGTTCAGTTGACCGTGGCCTGTTGGTCCGTAGTTTATTTTAAAACTAAACCATTCATGAATTTTATTTAGTTCAACAGTCAACAGTGTATGACATTAAACATAATACACATTGACACACCGATTGTGGCTTCGATTGCAATCTTGGACTTCACACAGCGGCCGTGATGGTCGTCGTCGTAATTCCCCTAGATACGGGAACCCGTTATCACTCCCCGCTTATACCGTGGATTCATTTCGTGGGGTCTGACTACCGCGTTGTAATGAGGCAACTCTATGCATGTGTGGTATACATATATATATATCTATATCCTATAAATGTTTGTTATAGTACTCCTAGATGCATTCCATCTTGGTCACCAAATTTTCAGGGGATTTTCACTACCCCAGGAAGGGGGTAATACTTTTGTTAAGTTCTCCGTGGGATAAGGGTTCGTACCAGATGTTTGTCAATTGTTCACAATGCTACGAGTGTTTTCTATGATTGTGCAAAATTATGTAAACAGTTCAACAATCAGTTGGCGACGTTTCATTTAATATGCAACATGTTGCAGTTGTAAAAACATGCACCATTGCGTAAAACTGTAAACATTATTTTTAATGTATGTATTCTTTGTGAAACCATCTTCTGTGTCTGCATCTAGCGTCATCTGGCACATTAAATCAAGTTATGAAATTGGTTGCACGGTTTCTGACATAATCATGAAGATGATCACCTATTGGATCATCTCAGAATGTTGATGCCTGATATCAGACAAATTACTTTCATCTGGCCTCAGCCCCCCATCCTCAGTCCAAACTGCTATGATGATATAAATATATTAACAGTATTGGTTCAAAAGTGTAAATATCCATATCCAACATCAGACGAAGCTGCCTCTGACCCCCCAAATAAAAATGACTTTTTCTGATATCGAACATCAACATTCTGATTCCTAAAGCCATTTACGAACAACCAACTTATCCTTGCTGGATGATGGGTATTCTTGCTGGTCATTATAAACACAACACAACTGTACACATGCTGTGCTTGCAATGTTTCAGCCGTTCTGGCCCATGGGTACAGGGTGTGCTCGGGGGTTCCTGGGGGCACAGGACACGGCATGGATGATCCGAAGTTGGGCATCGGGGCGCCAGACCCCTCTTGAGGTGATGGCAGAACGAGAGAGTATCTACCAGTTGCTCTCTCAGACCACCCCAGAGAACACCTGCAAGAACTTTAGTCAGTACACGATAGACCCAAAAACCAGGTACAGTAATCACAACACGATTTGCTAATGTTTTGCCACTTAGGGATCATCTCAGAATGTTAATGTCCAATATCAGATGAAATTACTTTCATCTGGCCTCAGCCCCCACCCACCCTCCCCTCAGATGATAATATATTAACAGTATCGGTCAGAAGTGTAAAATATCGAAGTCTGATGCCGGACGAAGCTGCCTCAGAGCCCCTCCCCAAAATAAGGTAATTTCATCTGATATCGGACATTGACATTCTGAGGTGATCCCTAACTCACAGTAGATCTAAAACCCAGATTGTGTCACAAGGTGATGATGTAGTTTAACCAGTGAAGTTGAGTGAACTAAGTTTGACCAATGAACTCTAAGATTAGGCATAACACAGTTTAACATATGCGTGTTTTGCTTTGTCTGTAAGAATGTCACCTACATAGGAGACCGTAATGTTGTATATTCATTAGTTGTAACACTGTTGGAGTGACTGCAACAAGAGCAGGCTTAGGAAGTGCTTAGGCTAAACAAACTGACTTGACTTGTGTTCGAAGGTACACCAGTATGAACCACCACTGTATGTGCATGTGTGCGGGCAGGCATGTGTGTACTGCCCCACCAAGTGACGTGACTTGTGTTTGAAGGTACACCAATCTCAACCCACACTGTGTACTTCCCCACCAAGTGACGTGACTTGTGTTTGAAGGTACACCAACCTCAACCCCCACTGTGTACTTCCCCACCAAGTGATGTGACTTGTGTTTGAAGGTACACCAACCTCAACCCACACTGTATTGCCCCACCAAGTGACGTGACTTGTGTTTGAAGGTACACTAACCTCAACCCACACTGTATACTGCCTCACCAAGTGACATGACTTGTGTTTGAAGGTACACCAACCTCAACCCACACTGTACTGTCCCACCAAGTGACATGACTTGTGTTTGAAGGTACACCAACCTCAACCCACACTGTACTGTCCCACCAAGTGACATGACTTGTGTTTGAAGGTACACCAATCTCAACCCACACTGTACACTGCCCCACCAAGTGACATGACTTGTGTTTGAAGGTACACCAACCTCAACCCACACTGTACTGCCCCACCAAGTGACATGACTTATGTTTGAAGGTACACCAACCTCAACCCACACTGTACTGCCCCACCAAATGACGTGACTTGTGTTTGAAGGTACACCAACCTCAACCCACACTGTACGCTGCCCCACCAAGTGACATGACTTGTGTTTGAAGGTACACCAACCTCAACCCACACTGTACTGCTCCACCAAGTGACATGACTTGTGTTTGAAGGTACACCATCCTCAACCCACACTGTATACTGCCCAACCAAGTGAAGCATCAGTATGACGGAGGGGATCTCGTCTACCTCAATGAGATTGTCCAGATCTCAGAGCAGAACTGCAAACGCTATGGTTAGTCTCCATCTTATGGCTGTAACCAATCCATTTTTGTTATGATTATAACTTGTATAGAGTCAATTGTTTCTGTATTCATTGTGCCTGATTTGTAGTTTCATTAAATGAGGCTTATTTTGAATTGGCACCATTTGCCCGTCAACTGATCAAACTCGCATGGTAGAAATGCTTCCAGTATTCCAGCATTTATATTTTACAATTACAAGACAAATTCAAACACAATTTCATAATGTGTGATGTCTTCCAGTTGATAAAATCTAGACATTTTGAGGGCTTAGTTTACTTGTTGGGTACACAGTACTAAAAACATGTGGCTGTCTAATATTGAGATGAAACTGTTGGGTTGTACTGGAACCCTAAAAACGTGGCCATAAATTTGAGCCTTATACCAAGTCACATTTCCACTGATGTACGATACTTGTTTAATATAACAGAACACATTTGCTGTGCTTAACTCTTTCCTATCTATTCTGGTAGAATTTTTATCAATTTAAAAAAAACAAGAAAAGAATGAAGCATGATTTGTATAATGCCGCATAGGTCTCTGTACCAAGTTTGTGTCTCCTAGTATACTACAATGGCCAACAAAATTACTGTTACCAAATTACCATCTTGTTGCTCTATGTTGCTCCAGTTCACTCAGTGGTATGGATGAGTACCTGGCTATAGACAATGGTGGATATTTGTGTTCGGATAGTCATTGCCATTAATTTCAGTGTGGCTGAATGCTTCCCAGAGAAGTTGAGATGGTGTTTGATTGAACAGGTCTGCTAGGGTGTAAAGTGCTTTGAGCAGTCGTAAGGACTGGATACTGTGCGATATAAGAACTTACTTACCTTTAGTTGTTCTGTTTCAGAATGGATGCGTGACCAGCATTACCTGCTGAAATGGTTCCAGAGGCAGCTAGAGCCTTACAGGAGTCGAATCAAAGTGTTGGATATGACGTCATCGTGGCGCAGCGGCATGGCTCTGTGTTCACTTATACATCACTACAGGCCAGACCTCCTGTACGAACCTACTGTCTAGCCAGTCTCCTATTGTCTCTAATCTAGAAAATTAATTATTTTTGCGTGTCTTAGAAATCATCTTAGAACGTCAATGTCCGAAATTCCTTTCATTCGGGACAGGGATGTCGGAGGCAGTTTTGTCTGGCATCAGACATCAGTATTTTACGCTTTGGACCGATGCTGTTATTATATATATATTGATATCATCATATCAATGTTTAAACTTTCGTGTGAGGGGTTGTGGGGCCTGAGATAATTTTGTCTGATATCAGACATCAACATTCTGAGATGATCCCTTATGTTTTTGGACACCTGTGTAAAAATAACTGTTCTTTGTTCCTGCGTAATCAGACATCAGTTATTCATATTTCTGAAGAATGAGTGTCAACATTAGGAGATTATTAAGTGGTCAAATATGACATGACGGCAGGACTTGTTCATGTTCGTAAATATTTGACATGATGATGACGCCAGGACTTGTTCATGTTCGTAAATATTTGACATGACAGCAGGACTTGTTCATGTTCGTAAATATTTGACATAACAACAGGACTTGTTTATGTTCGTAAATATTTGACATGACGGCAGGACTTGTTCATGTTAGTAAATATTTGACATGATGATGACGCCAGGACTTGTTCATGTTCGTAAATATTTGACATGACAGCAGGACTTGTTCATGTTCGTAAATATTTGACATGACAACAGGACTTGTTTATGTTCGTAAATATTTGACATGACGGCAGGACTTGTTCATGTTCGTAAATATTTGACATGATGATGACGCCAGGACTTGTTCATGTTCGTAAATATTTGACATGACAGCAGGACTTGTTCATGTTCGTAAATATTTGACATGACAACAGGACTTGTTTATGTTCGTAAATATTTGACATGACGGCAGGACTTGTTCATGTTCGTAAATATTTGACTTGACGGCAGGACTTGTTCATGTTCGTAAATATTTGACATGACGGCAGGACTTGTTCATGTTCGTAAATATTTGGACATTGTGTCTGTGAATTTTCTGTACCTTATGTTTCTGGATAGCTAAAAATGTAATACTGTTTAAGTATTATAATTTTTACAATATTACAGTCATTACGACACTGTAAATATTTGACATTATTATGTTTCTGGCTGCCAAGATATGATACTTCTATAGTTGCCAAGTGCATGAAGCAGTTATCCACTCATCAGTTACATATGACAGTGAACTATGGAACAAATCCATTCCCTGCAAAATGCATAAATATATTTTAGCAGTAAGTAGAAGTAAAACAGTGGTTTCTGTCTGTGTTGCAGGGACGTGTATGCCTTGTGCCCAAACAAGGTGTCGGAGAACAACCAACTGGTGAGTTCCAACAGTCACATGTCTCGGTCTCGGTTCTACCTCGTGTTGGCATTTATTGAAAGGAGGCACTCTGTTTCTAATTGTTCATTTAGTAATTAGTATAATGTTCTTAAGATTATACTAACTATGTTGAAGGCAAAATTGTGTTTAATAAGCCCATAAAAATGTTGACAATTTTAACAAGATTTAACAAGATTGCCATCCAGAGAATTAACTCTAGATGGCAGGTGGACAAGGTAGCCCTTTGGCTTATCGAGAGTCCAACCCTTTTATCTACATATATCCAGCCTGTCTGAGGTATATGCGGATTTTTTTTAAAAGCATATTCACACTACTAGCACCCACACAATCATCAGATAATCTGTTCCATTCATTCACAGTGAAAATGAGAACTTTCTTACGTCTAAACTACACTGCTCCTTTACTAATGTAACTTCATGTCCTCTAGTCTTTCTATCTTTCTTAACTAAAAAAACATATTTCTATCAATATTTTCATAACCATTCAATATTTTAAACACTTCTATCTGATCTCCTCTCAATCTCCTGGTCTCTAGTGTTGTAAACCATATTTTTTTAGGTGTTTTTCATAACTAAGATCCCTCAGTTTTTGTATCATTTTAGTAGCTCTCCTCTGTACTCTTTCTAGCATATCTATGTCCTTCTTGCGGTATGGCCTCCACGCTTGTATACAATACTCTAAATGAGGCCTAACTATATTATTAGTTCTTTTTCTTTATATGCTATATTTCGCCTAATCAATCCAAGGATTTGATTACCTTTTGAAGCTGCAATTCCACAGTGCTCTGAAACCTTCATGTCAGCACTAATTGTCAGCCCTAAGTCTTTTACAGTAGTACTTAGTACAGTTCCCCCCATTGTATATTCTACATATTCGTTCCCATGTCCTGTGTGAAGGCATTTACATTTCCCCAAATTGAACAACATTTGCCACTTTTCAGACCATTTGATCAACCTTGCAAGATCATCTTGTAAATGCTGTCTATCTCCATCACTTTTAATCCTTCTAAACACTTTTGTATCATCTGCAAATTTCAAAACCTTGCTAGCTATATCATCGTCCAAATCGTTTATATATATTAAGAATAATATAGGTCCCAGTACTGATCCCTGTGGAACCCCACTCAAAACTGATTTCCAGTTTGAAGCCTCCCCATCAACAACTACCCGTTGTCTTCTGTCAATCAGCCATTTTTCTATCCAGTTAATTATACCATTTCCTATGCCATGGGCCTTTAGTTTAAGAAGTAATCTTTGATGTGGCACTTTGTCGAAAGCTTTTTGAAAATCTAAATAGATGATATCTACTGGTGATCCATCATCTACCCACTTAGTGATATCTTCCAAAAAACATAACATATTTGTTAAGCATGACCTCGCTTTTAGAAACCCATGTTGAGATGGGTTTATCAAGTTATGTTTAACAAGAAAATCCACCATGTGATCTTTAATTAGTCTTTCTAATAATTTACAAATCACCGATGTTAAACTATAATGTTTGCTTCTTTCCATTCTAAACAAACCACTCCCTCTTCTAATGACAAGTTGTAAACTGTTGCAAGCGGTATGCTAATTTGTTCTAGAATTTCCAATAGTAGTTTGGGTGGAATACCATCCACTCCAGGTGATTTATTATCCTTCATAGCCCTAATTTTCTTAGCTACCATTTCTGGGGTTACAATTAACTGTCTTAAATAGTCTGATTCTACCCCCTTGAACTTAGCCTCTGGTACTGGCAGTGAACTAGTGTCTTCTCTGGTAAACACTGAACTAAAATACTCATTCAGGTCTTCTGCCATTAAGAATCCTTCTGATATTATATTTCCAGCACTATCTTCTAGAGGACCGACCTTATCCTGAACTTTCTGTTTGCTTCGAACATACGCATAAAAACTCTTGCTGTCATGTTTTATATTACAGGCTAATTTATGTTCATATCTTCTCTTTGAATTTCTAATTTCAGCTGTAGCTTGGTTTAGTGCTTCTTTATAAATGTTGTAGTCTTCGTCATTTCCAGTACATATATATGACTTCCACTTCATTTGTTTATACTTAATTTTTGTAATGGCTTCTTTCGATAAGTATTTCTTTCTGGTCCGTTTCCCTTGTTTTTTAAGGGAACAAATGTATCTACGAAGCACTCTATTTCATTCTTTAAGATATTCCAGCATTCTGTTGCTGTCTTATTCTTCAGTGTGTTATTCCAGTCTATCTTTGCTAAATATTTCCTCATTTCCTTATATCTTCCTTTGTGGAAATTTCTCGTGAACTGCTTTTTATTATTTCTTTCTGATTTTACTTTGATGGTAAAATGTATCTGGTTGTAATCACTACTTCCCAAAGGCTCACATAATTTAACATTGTCAACTAATTCATTCTGTGAGGACAAAACTAAGTCTAACACATTCTCTCCCCTGGTTGGTTCTAGCACATGTTCAGAAAGGAAACTATCTTGTACTAAAACTAAAAACTTGTGGTCCTCGCTACCCATACTCTGTAGAGATTTCCATTTTATATGCCCATGGTTAAAATCCCCCATAATAACACAGTCCCGTTTGCTCACTTCCCTTATAGCTTTTTGTATTTTTTCATTCTCTTCTATGCTTATGTTTGGACTTTGATAAAC
The DNA here is from genome assembly GCA_963995525.1 of Escarpia spicata. Lineage (NCBI taxonomy): Eukaryota > Metazoa > Annelida > Polychaeta > Sabellida > Siboglinidae > Escarpia > Escarpia spicata. Next base: position 25,381,236 of record OZ023218.1, on the reverse strand, counting down.
TAATCCAACCGTTAACGTTGAGTTTCCTGTAACTATGTTACACCAAACAGCTTCTTCGCAATCTGCTTCTCTGTCTAATTTTATTTCATCAGCCTGGATAGATTCTTTATTTAAATTTGTTTTAATATATAAAATAACTCCACCTCCCCTTTTCCTATTCTATCTTTCCTAAACATTACATATCCCGTGTACTAGTATAGACTTTCCCGTGCCATGCCCCAATACCTTCTCTACCTTTTCGGTCACATGCTCTATCCTAGCCCCCGGTAGACGTACAACAAAGTCCTTCCCCTCGCATATAGTCTTGTCTGTTTTTCTCATAATTGAATCGCCCATAGACACTCTCTCCTTTCTCCTTGCCCCCTCAATCACTGCCTCGGAGTAGCTCGTCCGGTTTGCATATGTCTGGTTGTTGTCTTTTCCTCTTGCCGTCTTCTCTCCTGTCACATTCTCTTCCATTCCCTTCTTTCCTGTCGCGTTTTCTCTTGTCCCCTTTCCTCCTGTCATCTTCTCTTCTAGCACATTTACTCTCACCTCCTTTCGTCACTTCTTCTTTCCTCCCATCACATTTTCTTCTCTCCTCTCCCGTCCCTTTTCCCCGGCTACCTCCTTCACTACGGTCACTTTCTCCCCTGTCACCTTCACGCCTGTCATGTTTTCTGTTTTTTGCTGAACACTGTCTTCTTCCATCAGTCTTCTGTCTCACAGTCTTACCAACTGCCTCTGTGGTATCTACCTCTTCACCACCTGTATCTCTGTCGCGTCTCTCCTCGTTCTCTACATTCTAATTACCTGTTGATCTATCTCCACTGACCCGTTTTCTTTTCCTCTGTCTAACACTTTTCCTCCGACCCTCTGTTTTTTTAATGTCTCGTTCCTTCACACCGGTCACCTTCCCTTCTCTCAGTCTCCTTTCTTCAGTGTCCGTGTCACAACTCTGCTCCTTCTGTGTTGTAGAATTCTCAACTCTCTCCGCGTCATCCCTCTCTGCTCCATCTATTTCTATGTTGAGTCTCACCTCCATCTCCTTCACTATATCCGTCAACTTACACACCTCCTTCATCAGACATTCCACCCTCAAACACCCCATACACCGAAAGGTGAATCCGTCATCTTTGGTCTCTGCCCATGATTTTGGACAGCCAGACAACGCAAAATCCACCCAGCTCTGGCAGTCGTTGCAAACTAAGTGTCGTTTTGCCCTGAGTTGCCGCTTGCAAGGTGCCATATCAGAATTTATTTATGTTCAAAATAGTTTTTATATAGTCTTTGAAAAGACTTCTGTTTACAATTTACACCAGATTGTTTAGGTTATAGTTAGTTATATTTGTTAACGCACAGTGACACACCGTGCCTTACCTAGTTACGATGTCGATGACAATGTATTCAAGTTAGGCTTAGATACAAGGTAGTCTTTACAAAGACTGTTTTCTGTGTACTAATATACACTTTAAAAAGATTGTTATTTCAGGTTTTAATTACTCATCTAACTACATCGATTATCTCAAATAACGCTATTCTATTGTCGTTCACGTTACGCTAACTTTGCCAGTGACCTACTTTTAACATCCCCAATTATCGCTCGCAAATCGCCTACTTTTAATCTACCCTAGATTACTCCCTCTAGCTAACTTTTAACAAAAAATATTGCGTAATATATATCTATAATTACGTTATGTATGCTATACACTCGATAGTATCACTTATCTTGATCAAATATCCTTATATTTTCGCAAGTTTGCTGCACCAAATTCAAACCAATTCACCACCGGAAGTTCCCCTGATTGGAAGGTATGATCCCCGGTTCCAAACGGTAAGCTAAACATCCAGCTTCAAAACAAGCCATATTGCTTATATGGCTATATCGGGCTGAAGTAACTGCAATACCCTTTGAAATTTCAAAAAATTTCCATTTTCCTATATTCAACACACTAGACTTCCTGTTACATATTACTATGCCCAGTAATTCCATGTAGAGGAACTAACTGGCTCCATTTTAACTACTTATTATACAACTTAAAAAAATCTGGTAAAGGGCACATTGTTTTATTAGGGGAGAACTCTGCCATGGAACTGGAGTTTCCCTCTCAGATATTACAGCCAGTATGCTTGTGACATTGGTGTGGTTGTGACATTGGTGTGGTTGTGACATTAATGTCTGGTTATGACATTTATAGGTGGTAGAGACATTGACTGGTTGTGACATTTATAGGTGGTTGAATTATTGACCTGTTGTTGTGACATTGACCTGTGATTGTGACATTGACCTGTGCATGTGACTTTGAACTGTGGTTTTGACATGGACCTGTGCTTGTGACACTGACCTGTGCATGTGACATTGACCTGTGCTTGTGACATTGACTTGTGACATGTCCCTGTGCATGTTGCAGGCCTTTGACCTGGCAGAGAGGGAGTTTGGTATCAAGGCCATGATGACAGGAGAAGACATGGCGATGTGTGACTCGCCGGACCTTGTCACCATGGTATCCTATCTCTCACAGTTCTACGAACACTTCCGCAAAGAGGTCAAAGTCATCAAAGGTCAGTTGGTCTGGTTGCATTCAGTAATAATAATGAGGGATTGGCCAGTATCCGCCAAATAGAGGCGCTTGTGATGCCTGCGTAGTTCACTGATGCGCACATACCCACACAAACTCCTTCACCAAAATAATATGAAGTCACTTGTCAAAAAATCAAACTGAGTTATCAATACCATTTGAAAGAAGAGATGTTAAGCTCTCCAATGGTCCATAAAACATGGACCTAGCTCACTCACAGCCAAAGTTATGTCACAGTGAACATGGACCTAGCTCACTCACAGCCAACGTTATGCCACAGTGAACATGGACCTAGCTCACTCACAGCCAACGTTATGCCACAGTAAGCATGTACCTAGCTCACTCACAGCCAATGTTATGCCATAGTAAACATGGATCTAGCTCACTCACAGCCAACGTTATGCCACAATGAACATGAACCTAGCTCACTCACAGCCAACGTTATGTCACGGTGAACATGGACCTAGCTCACTCACAGCCAACGTTTGTCACAGTGAACATGGACCTAGCTCATTCACAGCCAACGTTATGTCACAATGAACATGAACCTAGCTCACTCACAGTCAACATTATGCCACAGTGAACATGAACCTAGCTCACTCACAGCCAACGTTATGTCACAGTGAACATGGACCTAGCTCACTCACAGCCAACGTTATGTCACAGTGAACATGGACCTAGCTCACTCACTGCCAAAGTTATGTCACACTGAACATGGACCTAGCTCACTCACAGCCAAAGTTATGCCACAGTGAACATGGACCTAGCTCACTCACAGCCAAAGTTATGCCACAGTGAACATGGACCTAGCTCAATCACAGCCAAAGTTATGCCACAGTGAACATGGACCTAGCTCACTCACAGCCAAAGTTATGCCACAGTGAACATGGACCTAGCTCACTCACAGCCAAAGTTATGCCACTGTGAACATGGACCTAGCTCACTCACAGCCAAAGTTATGTCACAGGGAACATGACTGGGGTAGAAACGTTCAAATAGAGAAAAACGTAGCTAAAAAATAGTTTTTGCTAACTGTTTATTGAAATTATCACAACAGTATCTGAGTAATTTGGAATGTCTCCTAACGACAAACCCATCACCAACGTATGTTTTTTACAGTTAGCGAGGCCAAGAAAGAGTGCACTGTGCATGAGCTCGCCGAGTAAGCCAATGAGGGGACCTGTATCAGTCACGAGGCCAGCGGCAAGCAACTTGTTTATAGATAGGCCTCTGTGTCAGGCGCTGCTATTGGCTAAATTTGACGTAAATGGGGAATTCCCATGCCATATATGGAAAGTAGACATGCTGGGCTTTCTCATAGTACCAAACATGTCCGCCTACTGTTGAGGAATATTTTTTTAAATGCGTCGGGAACATGTGCGATTTATCGCTTTTGTTTTACGGAATTCATGAATGAAATGTTACATACTCTTTCTAAAAAGGTTCTAATAGGTACTAAATATTACTATAAGAGAGAATAACCATTGCCAATCGATAGAAAAGACATTAAAGTATCATTTAGAGACAAAAAGTCAAAATCATCAAAAAATCACTGCAATGTAAAAACTGTGTTTTCTTGAAATCAAGTTTGCTGACATCCGACTCATTTCGTTTTGGTTCGACACAAATAGGCAGTACAAAATGCTGTGTGTTTAAAATCATTTTCTTGGTACATTTTAATGTGTGATCCACAGAAGGGCATTCGGTGCTCAACCAAAGTGCACATTTGCGTTACATAATTAATTAGTTTACAATTCTTGTCTGCAGATAAGAAAACGTCAGAGAGTCTGCAAGCACGACTCGCTCGCATGTCAAAGATCAACAGCCGCATCAGACAAAGGAAGGTGGGTCTACTGCCTGGTGTAGCACTCGTGGTGTTTTGGGGTCTACTGTCATGGTCCTTGCTACTTGGGCCTTCTTTTAGGACCTTCCTGTGCTGCTCTCGCCTGCTATTGGGATCGGTGCTTTACAAGAATCAGTACTCGGAAGGCAAACATGTTATTGTTTGTCTGTAATAAATTACATTTGTCAGCTTTTGAGCAGAGTACTGTTTCATGTCGAGCTCATCTGCCTAAACTACAGAGCACCTAGCAGCAGTTTAGTGTCTATTTCTACATCTGGATGAACATGGTAGTTTGTCCTGTCGCCATTTTATAGCATTTATGTGTATGTTCAATTAAAGGCGAATCTGCAAATGTGGCCATTGTCACCCGGACTAGGAGATAGATGAGGAACAGAGGGCTGCTCCAGTAGCTCACTTGCTCCAAGATGCTCCTGAACTGCTCCAGTTGCTCACTTGCTCCGAGATGCTCCTAAATTGTTCCAGTTGCTCACTTGCTCCAAGGTGCTCTTGAGCAACTTGCTGCACAGAAGCCTCATGGTTTTTTACCCCAAGTTACACACGACTACATTGAAGTGATCATATGTTGAGCAACTTACTTACTTCATACTCTAAACTGTCACGGTTATTTATTTTAAGACTTCTACAAATGATGCACATTTCTGTTTCAAGAACTCGAGTGACACGGATTCACAAGTGAGGCTTTGGTTAATAGCATTGCCTTCCTGTATATATATGCCAAGGCTTACGACATGGCTGAGTTCTAAGTGCCTCATCTCCCTCTTTATTTTCATCTTGTGTTTTTGCTTGACAGTTTTTGTTGCACAGAGATGTATCCATCATGACATGTAAATGTCACCACTTTCTAGTCATTTAGTTTTTCCCAGTCTGTTTTCTCCAGTCTATATTTTATTTAAGTTTATAAAACAACTAAGAATACATTACAGACAAACAATTCAAGATTAGTAAAATAGATCTGCTTTAGTTATATACCAGTCTTGTTACATAATTTGCATGTTGATATGTTCTAAAATGCTAAAAAAACTAATGGATTACACCAAAGCAGATTGCAACAATGAGTCGACATCTAAACAGAAAACCAGTAATAAACCATTGTTGATTTGTTGGAACATTTTTAAATGGGAGATCATTATACAGATCTTGTTGTTTTTCTACATTTTACTGTACAGTATTATGGACGTGGTTAATATAATCTAGGTGTGTTGATCTTTTTGTCCATTATTAGCCACTTTTGTTTTATTAGCATGAGACAACATTCTATTGTCTTCTTCTTTCCCAGCTTGGTATACGCCATGTCCGTCCACTCTGGTCATCCAGTGAGGATCTGGTGTTTTGTCCAGTGAGGAGTCTCTTTATTCAGCATCCCACTGTGAGCTCATGCTGTGTCCAACTGTATTGTCTGAAGCTGGGTGTTCTGGTGTGGCTGTGTCCAGCTGTAGTGTCTAAAGCTGGGTGTTCTGGTGTGGCTGTGTCCAGCTGTAGTGTCTAAAGCTGGGTGTTCTGGTGTGGCTGTGTCCAGCTGTAGTGTCTAAAGCTGGGTGTTCTGGTGTGGCTGTGTCCAGCTGTAGTGTCTAAAGCTGGGTGTTCTGGTGTGCCCCCTCCCCAGCCAGCATGATATATTTGATCAAATGTTTAAATTTTGTATATGTGGCTCCGCCTGTGCTAACAAGTGTGAACTACCTTTGGCACTCGTGTGATTCCATTTGATTGGTTATAATTAATGCGTTATACCCCAGTGTTGTGTTGGATTGTTTATTGTGTTGTGTTGGAAAACTTATTTTAGAAAATGTTTGAAGTATTTTATATCTATTGTTATCATTGACTTGACAGGTTTGGAAAGGGATGTTTGAATCATGCATACATTTTGTGTCTTTGATGTAATGTACTTACCAACGATTTTTGTACATCTATGCATGATATCCTTATTAATGAGTGGGACATTTTTAATCAGCAAATTTGACAGTTTGTTTAAATCTATGATATTATATTTTGACTAATGGTGTGTAGTCTTGGAGTTGGAGTCTCTTATGTATGTGTATTGGTCAGTATTTATATATCTGTGTGTATCCCACCCTTCTGAGGCATATGTCAGTTTAGTTTTGAAACATTTTCACACTGCTAGCACCCACACAACCAGGATATCACTTGTTCCAGTCATAGTCCTCTGTGAGAATGAATACTTTTGATATGTAATACATACCATTTTTAATTATATATACATGTATAATTAAAAATTATACATGTATAATACATGTATCTGCTGGTTGGATAAGTCACATTGTTAGGCAGTTTGACAGTCTCTGTGGTTTAGGCTGTAATTTGATGATGTTAGATTGATCTGAATAACTATCAGATTGAAAGGTTTTGCTTTGGTGGGGTAGTCAGTGTGCCAATTTGGTCAGTGTATTATAAGTTTTCTGCAGACAAATAGGGTTGTATATATTATTGTAAGGTACAGGTGCATGCTGCAAGTTGAGTGGCTGTATGTGGGCTTCTTTTGAATGGCCTTGTATGAAGCATAGAATTGTGACTGTTACTGAAAGCATATCTCTGTGCCTAGCAGGGTGCATGCATGTGGGGGCTTGCTGCAGTATTGCAACATGTTTGTTGCACAAATTTGTTATAAGATTTTAAAGAAGACATCCATTTTGTTTGATGTTGATTTTAAAAAAGATCACTGGTACAAACTAGAACACAACTTAACATCGGATGACAGAACTAAAACACCCTGATTAAGTTCTTACTGAGATGATGATATTTATTTACTGTTTGAAGAGCACGTTGGGGTTTGCTAGAGTTAGCAAATTGCCCTTGCATGTCATGAGGCCATATGAAAAAGAAATATATTATGCTAATTAAATAATGCCAGCCTTAAAAGAAGCACTTCTATTGTTCAAATAGAATTGATTATTTATATAACTTATTATAAACAGGTACCATCTTAGTGTAAACAAGTGTTTTTTTATCAATTACAGTTCCTTTGGTGTCGCGTGTAATGGAAATTCAGATATAAGCTACATTTACTTGTTTAGGCTGAGGCTGCATTTGCACAGTGGCTTTAAAGTAACCTTTGTGGTATGTCAGGATGAAGATGATAAGGAGGACAAGGAGAATCAGCAGGGAGAGGGTGTCTACAAGCGCCCCATATTCACCTACGGCACGGCAAAGAAGAGGATTAAAGAAATGAACGATGAAAACAGTGTACGTATGTGTCGGCCAGCCGGTCAGTCGGTCAGTTGGTTGACACTCACTCACTTTATATAAATAAATCAACACACACAGTAAATTACTTAACTTTGAGTATAACAGAAACTATTTTACACATTTGTGTCTGTGGCAATTTTTGCTGTAAAAGTTCAGAGAAAGATCTGTGAAAATCTCAAGACTCGCCTTGTTCAAGAAACATTTAAACATATTTTTAAATTGACATAGGACTAATTTGACTGCGTCACTTTCACAGCTTTCTTCCTTTAATATACAGTATACTAATCATTCTGATGTTTGTATTGTTGTGTGTATATATAGGTGTATTGTAATTTTTAATATATTTTTATAGAATTATTTTATATAGTTGACATCCCTTTTCTACTATAAAAATGGTTTCTTTTAATTTATGCAGTTTTATATAAAGCACCTGACAGCATTTAATGCAAGCTTCACAAATACCAATTATTATGATTACTAAATGTGTTACTGAGCCTATGTTTCCCTGTAGGGTGAGGGTGGGGGTGACATACATACCCTGGACATGGAGGAGCGTAAGAAACGACTGGGGGTGCGCAAGGACCCGACACTGCGCGGCCTCGAAGCAGGCATGCTGGGTAAAAACACAGTGAGCATGCTCGCTGAGGATCTCGCCAAGAAGTTCCGCGGTGAGGACCCGGCGCCGCCCGAAGTCAAGAAACTAGTGAGTGTGTCACATGTTCCTGGGAAATATTAGCTACACTATTCTATTCTTCTCCTTGAACTTCTGGGTTGAGGTGGGCCTCGATATTGATCGTCAATTTCAATGTCGTTGTGACGGTGTCTAAACCGTGTGGTTATGCTGGTATGACATATGAACTACGCACCTATCCCTTGAGTTTTGAGGTATGAATATTGGATGGTTGTTATTATGATTACAGTCGATTGCATAATCACAGTTACAGTTACTAGTAACGAAATTACAGTAAATTGTAACAGTAACCATTACAGTTGTAATTGTTCACATGCTTGCTCGATCTATAACATATATGCATTAGTTGTTCGATATGGCAACACAGCTGATGCATTGTGTGTGTAGTTGTTGAGTCACCGCGTTGTTGTCGGTAGAACCCCCAGCCCCTGACTCTGGGGCAGGCGGCTCCAGTCGACTTGTGTCACTTCTGTGGCAAGAAAGTGTACCTGGTGGAGAAGTGTTCAGCAGAGGGCGTGTACTTCCACCGAGGGTGCTTCCGCTGTCGCTACTGCGGCACCAACCTGCGACTAGGAGCCTACACCTTCCAGCGCAGTGACAGTAACGAAGGTGGGTGGGACTTTGCTCTATTTAGTAGATGTTCTCTCTAGATATTAGTATATTCACAACGTGAAAATTCATGCCAGGTAAAAAGTCGTGTCTCTGAAATCTTGTGTTGTAACGCTCTGGGTGTATTTTAATACACTGCTTGATCTCGCAGTGATTCACATGACACGCTCTGGCCATTTGGATGTTCCATGGTCTATTTTCATAAGTAATTTACTCAAAATAACTTTTCTAACAGTTTGTTTGCAGAAATTTGATGGAAACATGCGTTACAGATTTAGTACATATATCTTATGAAAGAATTTGATCAGGTTTTTGTTAAAATGGCAAAAAACGATTGGACACGCAATTAGTGCCCCCACTGGTATAGATAGTAATAGTTTGGTTAAATGAAATAGTTGTTATCGGTTTAATGTTTAAAATGACTTTGTGAAGTTGTGGTCACTTGGAGATTATTTCAAGGTGCATCAGTTTTGAGGGTCCTAAAATATGTTGAGCATTACATGTGCGCGGGTTTTGTCGTTGCCATACATTGTGGGGAAATGAAATTGCTACAGATGCGCCACCTAACTAGTGAAACAGGTTAATGCAAATTGACACTACTAGCCATATTGGATTGTAAGTCCCAAACCACTTATTGGTATCAGTGATGATTAGAGATTAAACGTTTTAGTACGATTATGAGTACATTTAATTATACATTGAGTGTAATATATTACGATTGTGATTATTTTTGGTGGTAGTTTATAGTTGATTAATTAATGATGCGGCCACAGCCTGTGATTGCTTACATCTTCCAACCAACAGCTGCATCAGATGGGACAAGTCTCATTTTTGTCATGAAATTGACCCATATCTGATAACCTGAGTACGATTACTTAGAAATTGTCAACGCCTACACGATTATTTGGTATGATTCATCCTGTCTATGTTATTATACACCCAGAGGCACTGACACTAGAATGTAACTTGGTGGCACTCAGTGAGGAGGTGTATAGTGGAAGTCTGAGGCCACGACTGGGCAAGTTATGTACTGCATTGAAGGAGAACATCTTCCTTTGCAGCCATGTTCTTCTGCTTGCAACACTACGGCATGACGAAGCCAGAACGCCGCGCCAAGAAACGTACCTATGCTGACAACGGTGCTCAGGTGACTGTGCTAACTACATGACATATGGTATTGTATAATACATAACATGACATATGGTATTGTATAATACATAACATGACATATGGTATTGTATAATACATAACATGACATATGGTATTGTATAATACATAACATGACATATGGTATTGTATAATACATAACATGACATATGGTATTGTATAATACATAACATGACATATGGTATTGTATAATACATAACATGACATATGGTATTGTATAATACATAACATGACATATGGCATTGTATAATACATAACATGACATATTGTATTGTATAATACATAGCAAGACATATGGTATTGTATAATGCATAACAAGAATACACACTTGTATATATAACATTTGACAGTATAATATGTAAGTATTGTATCGACAGTGAAGAATCAGAATCAATGACAAAGTAGTTCACCATAAAACTAACATTCTTGCTGCGTTCGTGAATACAAAATAATTGTATTACAAATTGCAAGAGAGCCCTTAAAATATTTCCTTTGTGCATCTAGAGAATGGGTTGTGTTTGCATTTTCTGCATCTGATATGGACTTTTGGATTTAACTCTTTCAATGACATTTATTTTTCATTGATATTGGCTTCAATTAAAATGCTATTAAAACTGCTATGAAGTTGTTATTGCAATTCATTAAGGTTTTTCTCTCTTGGCATTGTGTGTGTTATTTGATATTCTGATTTCTATAAGAACTGTATACTTGGTGACGGGGGTCTTCTGTTTGGCTGGAGCTGTGTCGTGGTCGACTGTTGCTAAATGGTGTGAGTTACACAGGGTGTGGTTTTTGAGTCGGAAGTGACCTGTAAGTGATTTAGACACAGCATATAGAATGACAGTGGTGCGGTGCGATAAGTTTAGTATTGTACTGTATTGCACGGACCAGGATGCAAGACAACACACAGATGTTGTTTGATGGATGGAGTAATTAGGAGAATGGCTGAATTGGTGGTGTTATTTTAAAGATATACTCACGCTGTGATAGTTGGTGGTAAATGAGAGATTCTGTTGCAGATTCCCACTACACCTTCTCCCGTGGCTTGTGAGTATTACTTATGTTGGGCAGGTCTTTTATATGATGTTGTACATGTCAAAGTGATTTACTCCTCGAAAATATTTTATAGCTTAAAGGACCTGCGGATTTACGTCACAGCAGTTGTAATTTTCTTTTTAGTTCAATGTTGTTCTGTTTCAAATAACTGCAGAAATTATAAATAGGAATAAACACTGATTTTTTAATCCTTTGGCCGAAGGTCCAAGGGACTATTGCCTTCACTCTGCGTCTGCCGTCCGCCGTTAGCTGCCGTATCTCAAAAACCGTTCAGCAACTTTTTCTCTAATTTTGCATAGACACATCTTAGGGCACTGCCACTATGCACAAGAAATCTGTATTTGATTGAATAATTTTAAGGGCTCCCTAGGGCCCCCAAGGACCCCAAAACTTTTAAAAATGTAACATTTGGCCTATTTTTTCAAAAACTTTTCAACTTTTTTTCTAATTTTGCATAGATGTATCTTAGGGTGCTGCCACTATATACAAGAAATCTGTATTTGATTGAATCATTCTAAGGGGCCCCCAAAGTGCAAAAGTTTTACATTATCTAGTGATGTGGTTTTGAGAAGGGCCCTTGAGACCACTCCCAACAGTAGATTTTGTTTATTGTGCCACAAAGTCAACACCAAGACTAATTTCTGCAGCCTAGTGCTACTGTTCCATTGAGACCTTGACTAATCTTTAATTGGTCACAGCGCCCAGGCAGAGTAGACACCCCAACAGTAGATTTTGTTTATTGTGCCACAAAGTCAACACCAAGACTAATCTCTACAACCTAGTGCTACCGTTCCATTGAGACCTTGACTAATCTTTAATTGGTCACAGCTCGCGGTTAGACTGAACGGTTGCCTAACACTTTTTATCTTCAAAACTATTGATTTTCTATAATTGAAAGTTGTGTTTATTTTGATGTTCATTTAATTATTATAAAATAGTGTGATTGTGGTGACTATTGGTTAAAGATGTATTGTTTGTAGAAACCTGTAGGTGACAAACATAGAAAATTAATATTCTGGACAACTATAGAGTGAAATATTCTACACTTTATTGATGTCAAATGCATTCTACTGTTCTGTTTACGCTTGCCATGCCTTGTGTAGACATGGTACTGTATAAATTAGTTGTATCAATATAGACTAATAATTACAGATTCACAATATAGTTGAAATGAAACAACCAAATGTAAACAATTAGAAGAGTTGACATAGTTCCGCTATACACAAGCAAGAAATCTGTATTTGATTGAATCATTCTAGTGTCATCAGCATATAGTAGAACTTACATTTTTTACATCATCATCACTAAGGTTGTTGTAAATTTAACCAGCTGCCATATCAAGTCCGTTATAATTGTGACTAACAGTGTTCAAAATGATTCAGGTAAATAGCAAATAACAAAGGACATAAGTTTTCTCCTCGCCATACCTCTACATCACATGAGAAGAAGGCTGACACAGCCTGGCCCTGATTTATACATGATTTAGCATTGTTGTATATGTTGTATACAACTTTCAACACAATTATCATTAATACCGCATGAAATTATCTTAGACCACAGGGAGGACCGGTCTACTAAATCAGATGCAAATGAATCAGTGGTGGCTCTGGTTGTGTATTACACCCAGCTGTGGAGCTAAGATTCTCTGCCTGCTATTGTTTGATGGAAACTGTGACTAATGTGTAATTGGTCACTGGCAGTAGCTTGTGTCAACAGACAGCATTAAGCCACTAGACCCCTGTTAAACTGGACAGTTGCCTGTAGGTTTTAAACTGTGTCAAACAGTGAGTCTACCTTTTGCTCTCAAATAATCTGTCCTCTTAGTTTTACACATGAAGACATAATCTGGCATAACTTGATAAGTCTTTGTAGCAGCACATTTGTACTTCCAGTGTATCATTGCAGCATAACATACATATTACATACTGTGTGCCACATTTGAATGTTGTGCATGTAATATTTCCATGCAATCCATTTGCATATATAATGTAAAATTTCAACAGCCGTTTTCTTAATTTTTACTTTTTGATCCCTACCATGTTCAATGCTCCATAACTTTGCCAATTTTTGTAGCAGTCATATTTTTTGAAACCGTGTAAAGCACCCTACCAAACCTTTACAAGGATGTAGGAAAACAATGTTACAATTTTTCCGACTTATCACTCATTTGGTCAGCCGGGGTCACATATAGACGTATTAGTCCAAAGGACTTCACGGCCCATTTTTTAAACTTCCTTCCGAAAGTGTTACACTGATAAAAAAGTCAGTGTTTTAAATTTCTAACCAGGCAGATTGTTTCGGGGATTTTGGCAGAGTCCATAAATTAAGTGGATATTTAGAGACTTGCTGTATAGCCTTGGTTACAAAAGCTCTTTCTGTGGCTTTACTTCAAACGTGGAGTGAAATCACCAGCACTTTAAAAGTAATCTGACGCAAAAATTTCAAGATGTATTTTTTGAAATTGCATTTGCATCCTAAATTCTTGGTGATCTCTTGGTCTGAGTAGTTGAACCTTTGTGCTTGGTACCTGAGAACTTAGACGTTATAAAAGTGTAGTTGTTATTAATACATGTTGTGCATTTCAGCAAAACTTGACATGTTTGATGGAGTTGGCTCAACGCCAGAGAGGATTGAGTTTGATATCGAAAGCGAACAGGAAGAAAGTGAATTCGAACAAACACAACACAACCTCAGTGGCTCCCTCTTGGGGATTGACAGCGATTCCGATTCTGATGAGTAAGTTCTTTTTTGTGCAAAGTGAAATAAAGACATGAGTTTGCTCTATGGTTGTTTCTGATTGCACGATTATGTTTGTTTCGTAGCCTGTTATTGTTATAAAATCAAAGATGAAAAGTAAGAGGTTTAATCTTATCAAACTGCAGTGGTTGGAAATTATTTGTGCTGTAATATGTTAATCAATATTATACTAATGTATCATCATATTGCTGGAGGTTGTTATATAAATTGTTAAACATTTCTCTGAAACTATTAATTTGCTTAGATATGTATGTATAATTTATACGTATTTAGTGTCATACCATGTGACATATCCGCTCGCTGCATCCAGTGTAGGTTGTGTAAATAAGCTCTTGAATTGAGCTTCTATAAAATTATCTGTTTGTGCCAATAACAAATCCGAGAGTGCCAGTGTATCAAGGAATGTACTTATTTGGCTGTGGATGTTGCTCGGCTTTGTTCAGGCATCTGTCAGAGGGAGAAGTGGTTGAGTTGTCAGGGTATAGTAGCCTTGTTTCTTTCATACACATGGTTCTGTCTTCTCTAGTTTAATACAAAGTTAAGCACTTGAGTTGTTTCCACGCATTCATGGATTTATAATCAGATTTACGCATAGGTTGTGTTTTTTGCAGCTTGGTGCACAACTAATCAAGTTTGTTTCTTACTAAGTATTCTGTACAATAAGGCAGGTGTGTGTGTATGTGTGCGTGCGTGTGCGTGCATGCATGTGTGTGTACAAGCAAGCCTATGTACATCCTTTGTCTCACTTGATCAATATTGATTTTCTCATATAGTTAATGCTATGATTTTCAACTATTACTAACCATTTTCTTAGTGAACACTAATTCTGTGTATTGGCCCTTCTTATGAGTATTGTAAGATGCAAACACTACCTAAGAGGACATGTTTTGACTGTAGACCCATTAGCACAATGTTCGCTGGTTTTCTCATTGTTGACTAAAGTAATACGCATCGGAAACATTTATTTCTCCATAGGTTTTACACAGTGACGTGTTTACTTTACACATATATAACATTTTCTTGGATTGTCCTAACACTTAATATCACTTGCTGCTTTACAGTTTATGTCGAAACTATAAGGTTTTCTAGCATGTGCAAGTATTTCATTCATTCACAGCTGTTAGTACTAAAAAAATGCATTCCATGTGATACAAACAAGAGCTGATTGTGTGTAGTTCATGTCAGGTACACTGTCAGCTGTGAGGTTCTAAATACTCCCGTTGGGTGCCAGTAGTTTTGTCTGTCATGATCTAAGTTTATTAATTCATAAATAAAGACTTATGTCAGTCACATCAACGAAAGATTCATGAGAATCATACAAACCAGGGACGTGACAGTCACACCGTGGATGCAGTGATGGGTGGGTAAATATTGGGAAGAAAATTACGAAAATAGATTTTATTAATTACTTTGTCATATTTTACTACACAAATGTGCTAACATGTTTGTTACTGCGTGCAGAATATGTTGATGAACCATGAAGAGAGATTCAAAATGGAGGTAGATTGCAGTAGGATGTTTAAATGGTACAATTTTCGAGAAGGTCATGATCGTATGTCACAGGTCGTCGGAAGATGAGCGGCAGTGGTCAGATCCTGAAGTGTCCGATGGTCAGATGTCTTGGGCTGACCTTGCTGATACGTACCGCCGTCAGCTGCGTCGGTCAATGCGACGTCGTCACAGCCAGCAACAGCATTTAGGTGGCGCCACGGACAGTGACGACACAGCAACGATCGGGTCGAGTTGTGAGAGCTGGCAGTCAGAGTCTGAGACAGAGAAGGAGAGCGAGGCAGACGGTACGCAGGGAACGATAACGTTGTTTTACCAATAATTTTATTGCTCAATTATTTTTTATAAAAACTTACTTATTTTATTATTAATTATATTTATTTTGTTATTAGTATTATTATTATAACATTATTGTACTGTATTAATGTTTTAATAATGCTTAATGTACTTAATGTACTGGGTATGTAAATTGCACCCCAACTTGTATGTATATACTTGATGCAGTGTGGCTGACTGGTGTCACTGTTGTTGCACAGACCTGAAGGAGCCGCCACGTCGCAAGAAGATGCGAAGACAGGAAGTGAAGCCCGAGAGCAAGTTCACCCTTGACCCCCTCAGTCACAGCTTTGGGGTCGACACAAAGCCGTCGCCCACGTCCGTAGAGATGATGCGTAACCGCATGTCATTCTTCAGTACTGTCTCTGAGCCGGTCCGCATTGATGCCCACGAGTTTCTTGGCCTTGTTCCACCTCCAAGGGCTGCTACATGGGGAGGGAACAAGGTAGGGGAGACAACGGAGGTGCAAACAGGGAAGGTACAGGGAGCAGTCCTTACTCGTTTGAGCGATGCCATCCCCCCGATCGCCATAGTAACATCTGATGATGATGAATCGGAAACAGAGAAGGTTTCGCTTGGTGGACGAACATCGGAGCTCGTTGATAGTGACACGACACCGACGGAGCCGAGCGTGACACTAGCGGAGCAGGAGGATAGCGAAGTAGGTGAGGATTTCTTCCCGCGGGAAGGGAGTGGGGAGGAAACGGAAGAAGACAAGGATGAGAGGGAGATGAAAAAGTGCATGGAGAAGTTACTGTCTGATGAGATGGTTGATGGTGGGGAGGGTGGGTTGGATGAAGGGTGTTTGGAGTCGTCTGATATCAGTGATTACGATGAGAGACACGACCTGGATAAACTTGTCGAAAACAATGAGGAGTGTCTGTCAGATGAGATGCTCGAAACGGACTCACTCGTGCAAAATGCAGTGTCGGAAACGACGGATATGTTGCAGGAACCATCTCGGACTGAGACGCTTGCTGTGGATAGTGTGTCTGCGAAAGAGGTGTTAGTACAAACGGATGTTATTGTTGACAGCAATGCATGGGATGGTAGCTCTGTGCAGATGTTGGAACTAACAGACGTGCTCGTGTCAAATAACATGGAGAAAACAGAGTTGGAAAGGACAGACCTGCTTGTTGAGAACAATGCCTCTCAGACTGTGGACGTGGAGAGTCATCCAAAGGATGCAGAGGTTCCACTCGAGCTGGATCACACAAATACTCTTGTTGCGATAAACTCAGAGACTGTGAATGTGTCGCAGCAACTGGATCAAACAGATGTTCTTGTCGCCAACAATCTGGAGTTTACACAGGTGTTGCAAGAACAGGAAAAACCAGATGTTCTTGTTGAGAGTAATGTAGACTCAAAAGATCGGTCACTGCTGGAGCAAACAGATGCTCTTGTTGAGAGAAACTTAGACTCTACAGAAGTGTCACCTTTGGAACGAACGGACGCTCTTGTTGCGAGCAATTCTGAAGACACATTAGAAGCAACGAATCTGTCAGAACTGGTTGCGTGCAATGTAGATCAATTGAGTGATGATGATAGTCTACTCCGTCCTCATGCCAAACATGAACCAGTTGCTGAAGTTCCAGCATCAGATGATCCTGGCACACTTGTGTCTGGCGAGAGTGACAGTGTTTTAGTAAGTGGCAGTGTTGAAGTTGTCCCAGACATTACCAAGACAGAGGTGGCTGACCACAATGCAGAGGTGTGTCCAGCTGTCGTTGACCATCCCACAGCCGAGACAGTAGGTGATACAAGAGAGATGGACGATGAAAGTGCTGGTGTGACCAGTTTAGAAGGTTCACACACCCTAAGTCTGCTGGTGGCAGACAATGCTGATCCACTCTCTGACACTGGCAACCTGTCTGACCTTGTGACACTCAATGCGCAACAGTTGATGCCTGATGACAGTCTCTTATGTGACAGCCAGAGCGAGAAGAAAGCTGCGGCAGATGTCACAAGGCCTGAGGCAGATGTTGCAAAGCCTGAAGCAGATGTTGTTAAGCCTGACACAGACGTCACAAAACCTGAGACAGATGTCACAAAACCTGAGGCAGAGGTCACAAGGCCTGAGACAGATGTCACAAAAACTGAGGCAGATGTTGCAAGGCCTGAGACAGATGCTGTGCAAATTCCACCACCAAAGTCTGAAAATGTCACAGAACCTATCAAGGCTGAGGGGGATGTCAAGGATAACATTGAGGAAGAGATCCCTGTTCTGCCCAGTGCTGAGGAAAAAGGCACAAACATATCCAAGGCTGATGCAGCAACTGTAGAATCTTCCCAGAGCCTACCTGATATAAACTCTGTGAACTCAGCTGAGCCCAAGGCTACTGGAATGGATGAGACCAGGCGGGATGCTGAGGACAGACTGACAGACATGACCATGAATGCCATGGTAACAGACAATCTGCCGGACGCTATGGAGCGTTCTGTTGACCTGTCACAACTAGTCACCTCCAACAAAGACCATCTTCCGGCTGATGACAGCGTGTTTGAACCCTTGGTGACCTCCGGTGAAACAGTGGTGACACCTGCAGTGGGTCGAAGTTCTGGTGAACAAATGGATGAACGCATGACTCTAACAAGAGACAAAGGACACATGAGTGAGAAGAGTTCCATTGAGGCGGATGCTATCAACCGCATAGACAGTCTACTGCAGAACCTTAGTCAGACGGAGATGGCTGACTTAGGGCGGGTCAGCGTTTCCAGTCAGTCGGCCGAACCGTCTCTCGTCGAGGTGAGCATCACAGATGAAGAACATGGCTCACACATTGTCATTGTCAACGAAACGTTTGTCAACACGTCGGACAGGAGTCGACGCAAGAAACACATGTCATCGTCGTCGGTGGCAACCGACATAAGATCGGCAAGTTCTGTTCTGTCGGATCATGGCAAACAGGCTGAATCGGAGGATAGTCTCTCGCTCGATAGGATAGTAGCAGCCAATGCCGGCCCCTGCAACGGTTCGATGGATGAGCTGTTGAGAGACAACGCGACTCCGGAGAATAGTTTGGCAAAACTCGATCCGATATCTCGTGTCGAGGCACTCATCAGTCCAGGTGTGAGTGGTGCTCGAAAACTGGGGGTTGTCGACACCACACCGAAGCTGACCCCTGACCCGAGGAAAACGTTGAGTACATCGAGGTTAACGGCATCTGACGAGAGTTTCCATACTCCGAGCGGCTGTCCTAAAGAGTCTGTCGTGGTAACACCATCAAAGATGTCAAACCCGAAACTCCAGAATCTTAGCAACCACAACAGCAGCAGTGAGCCAAAGCTAGCACAGCAGAAACACCGACTGGACTCGTGCAAGAGCTGGTCAGACTCACAGAGTGATACCAGTGACCAGCGATCTCTCTCCTCGCTCAGAACGACTGGTTCATCCAACTCCTCCCCTCTCTACTCTCCCAATCAGGTGCTGGTTGATGCCAAGCGCCGGTTCTTCTTCGACACCCCGCAGCCGGTTAGATTTGACCACAGGTCAATCCTGAAGGATGTCGTGAAGGATGTCGGTAAGTCTGAGCATGATATGGATCGGGGCATCACGGAGACGAGTACACCGGTTGAGGGGAACACGGTGCACGCCGTCAATGGGAGCCCTGATGTGTTCTTCACCCCGGCGACCTCAATGAAGCCCAAGAGTAAGGTTACTGGGAGACCGCGGGGAGCTGACATCCGCAGACAGGTCTTGATGAAGACAGGAACGCCAGAGTCGAGCAACGGCGGGGCGGGTGAAAAGATGGACGTTGCACAGTTGACAAAGTCTACGTCCCTGCAGACACAGCCTATAGACATTGTCGGGTCTAATCGTGAGTGCCCGACAACTGCACACTCGCTCCCGGAGAAGTCATTCTCCGTTGACAGTCCATACAAGACTGCCATGAGTAGCACGCCCCCGCTACGAGGCAAGGCTGCTCAAAAGGCCGTCAAGAAACAGAAGTCAAAGGATGACGAGAAGGAGAACAAGAAGGGTAAACGGAGATCCTTCCTCTCCATGTTCCTGCCCTCGAAGAACACCGAGAAGAAAGAGAAAGGGGCGGCGAGTAAAGAGAAGGCACTCTCCCCTGACACCACGGAGAAGATGGGTAAAGGTAAAAGACCCGACACCCGTGAGAAGGCGGGGAAAGAGAGGGTGTCTGAGGTGGGGCAACAGGAGGGTGTGAGGGCAGTCGTGGTGAGGCCTCAGCCCCGGAAAGAGGCTCGTAGGCCACTGACGCTGACAAAGGACGAGGCGGAGAATCGCCGCAGCATCTACGACGAGTTCGGACCGCTAATGGGAGACATGTTTGGGGAGCAGTGGAAGGAGGCGACGCGGGAACGACTGGAGATGGTGGCGCCACCTCCCGCGAAGGCACCACACACTGCACTGCTCGCTCCGAAGGCTGCTTGTAAGTGCACCTTTCTCAGGTCTCCATCACTCATTTTCTGTGTATATATAAACATATTTTGTTGTGTTTTTTAATTTATTTCTAACAAAATGTACTAGTTTTACCAATTGAACATTTTATCATGTTTCTTATATTTTATGCAATCTCACGATTGCAAAAATTAATTATTATTATTTGTATATCTTAAAAAATTTCAATGGGTAGAATTTTTTTCTATATAATCTGTGTAGCAATGATCTTAAATTACTAGACAAAGTACTGTAAATCTTTGCAGTGGTAGTTCAGATAATGTGCAAGAACTCGGAGTTGAATTAAACTTTTGGAAAAAGGTATTGGAGGTTGTTTATACAGCTGCCAACTTCTAACTTTCAAAAACCGATAGATGCACTTCGGAAGACGGGGGTGGGGGTGCTGTTGGATATATTTGTTTTTTTTGTGAGTCAACAATTTAGTCGGATTGGACATCGGAAGACCAGGTGCTCTTGGGGGTATGAAGCAAAAAACAGGTAGATTTTCTTGAAAAGTTGGGTGGTTTTCGTCTTCACTGAAAATCTGGGAGATTTGATTCATTCCTGAGAGTCCAGGAGATTCACAAAAAATGCGGGAGACTCCTGATAGAAGAGACTTGGCAGATATATAGTTATGATATATGTCACTTGGTTTTCAGTGGAAGAGTTTGACACTGAGAGTGAACTGGGGGATGACATGATGTCAGTCAGGAGTTTCCAGTCTCAGGTAAGTCGGCTGCTGTCAGACTTTTCGTGGTGTCCAGGTGACAGGTGTGGATTGTGTTAGTCATCAAGTGGAGGCACAGTTTTTGTGATCCATAACAATGTCAAGAAAAATAAGATGTTTAGACATGGTTGTCAGCATGATGGATTGTGCTGTTTATAGTTCAGTGAAGTGGTAATTGGGTCTTTATGTGGGACAAAGGAACAAGCTGTGGTGGTCAGCTGCACTGACAACACAGGAACATCTGCCAGATGTGCCAGTACTGTGTTATATCCATATGCAGAAACTGAGCACGACTATGTCTCAACACATCAACAAAGTCAATATTTTTATTATGATTTTGAATATATTCATATTCTGTGTAAATAACACTGAAGTCTCACAGAAAAGGCGATGTTAATGTACCTTCAGGGGCGCATCAGTGTCCCCTCTGTGTGACCTGTAAGACGTGGTAGCTTAGTCATAAAATTGTCAGAATATCAATGAATAGAACCAAGTTTGATTCCTCTTGCTACCTTTACGAAACTACAGTTTACTAAGCTTTTTAAAAGAGTATCAGGTGGAGACCATCTCCAACACCAGCAGAATCCAGAAGAACTGAAGAATGCTGGGCTTATCTGGGGCACAGCAACTAGGAGAGCCCAAGACAGAGGGGTCAGGCGAGATCTTGTTCGAGCTTTACGTGTCACACGGCACAAAGAGAATAAGTGAACCAGGTGGATATATGTGAATGAGTAGTCTTTGCGCAGTAATTACAGCATGGCTTAATGTTTCCCAGAGAATTAGAGTACAAATGAACAGGGATGCCGAGGGATGCACCTGGAGTAGTCTTACAGGCAGGATACCATGCTTACCTCTACATGTGTTCTGTTTTAGGGTCTCACTGAGGGTGAGTGTCAGTGTTGTATGTTTCAGGGTCTCAATGAGGCTGAGTATCAGTGTTGTGTGTTTCGGGGTCTCACTGACGGTGAGTGTCAGTGATGTATGTTTCAGGGTCTCAGTGAGGGTGAGTGACAGTGTTGTGTTTTACGATCTCACTGAGGGTGAGTCAGTGTTGTAGGTTTCAGGGTCTCAGTGAGAGTGAGTGTCAGTGTTGTAAGTTTCAGGGTCTCAGTGAGAGTGAGTGTCAGTGTTGTATGTTTTAGTGTCTCGCTGAAGGTGAGTGTCATTGTTGTATGTTTCAGGGTCTCGCTGAAAGTGAGTGTCGGTATTTGATGTTTCAGGGTCTCAGTGAGGATGAGAGTGCGCGGCTCCACAAGAAGCAGGCGAAGGCGGCACTGCGGAAGCGGCGCGAGCAGGAGCAGCAGCGGCTCCACGTGGCGCAGCAGATACAGCGCCAGCTGGAGGAGGTCGAGATCAAACAGCGAGAGGTCGAGAAGCGTGGCGTCGTCATAGAAAGGGTGCTCCGTGGGGACGGACCAGGTCAGTCACTTTGATGCACTTTCACAATTTTTATCATGCTTTTTTAAAATGAGCCATTTGATCTATTTATAATTCTTTTAGGGATAATCTCGGAACATTGATGTTCAATATCAAACATTATTACTTTTGTTTGGGGGGGTCAGAGCCTTGGCGTCGGACACCAGTGTTTATAGTTTTGGACTCTGCGCCCTTACACTTGGAAAAAATGGTTGCACCATTTCGTTATTCTATTTACGATGTCAAAGTACTTTTTATTCTTATGTGATGCGATCTGGTGGATAGCATTCAGAATTCAGGTAAGTGATAATATCACATGATATGCGCATATGACACAAAAAATACACTTCACCCTACACTTTTTGGCTCACCAAAAGTGACGTATGTCTTCAAGAATAATAACTTTTAATCTTATTGTTATTCAAAGTTAATGCACGTAGCCAAATGATAGAGTGAATCGACGAAGGTCAACTGATTATGTTACTATTTTGATATTATATTAATGTTTACAAACCTTCGTCTGAGGGGGGTGGGGACTGAGGCCAGATGAAAGTAATTACATTTGACATCGGATATCAATGTTCTGATACCTTATTATTATTTAGAAAATTGCATTTTTCTAATGACAAGTTTTCTATGTCAGGCTGGATAAAGTGGTATTCTGTCAAATATCTCTGATTTGTGGTGTTCTAATAATTTAATGAAAAAATATTGTTTGTCCGTTCTTTGGGTGCATCTGGGTACTTGATTGGTTATTTTTCAGCACTTTAAAAGTTAAATTTTCTGTCACCCAGCTTTGTCTTTAGCCATGAGGAATTTTGAGACAACTTACAAAGGTTTTTACACATTGGCCGAGTCTTGGTATTTTTAATAGAAGTTGGCATATTTATAACAATTTTTTATGGCTGGATCTGTAAAAACACATCACATTTTCTTTAAGCTGTAGTGTGGTATCAAGTACAGTCGAGGTAAGGTGTTCACTTTTTGCAAAGCATCAGTGTAATAGTGGTTTGATATTAACTTGCATGTTTTGTTGATGTGTAGATAACGTGTTATGTAACATCCATGTAGATAATGATAAAATACTTGGTAGATAACTTGATTTTTGTCCATACATTGATGCTAGATTAACATCACCATAACATCTCCAGCCAACGTGTCCTTAGTCTGGAATGTGGCTTAAGGTAGTGGGTTGGTGTTTGTACAAATATAGTTGAATATTTTTTAACAAATTATGAAACGAATACATGTGACGTCGCATGTTTCATGAGTTGCTTCAAAATAAGTTTAATTCTTGCTGTCTAATGGACAATGAACAATATCTTTCATATCGTTATCAATGATGTGGGTGTGACGGGGGGGGGCTAGGTGGGGCTAGGGTGTGACAGGGGGGGCTAGGGTGGGACGGGGGGGCTAGGGTGTGACAGGGTGGGGCTAAGGTGTGACAGGGTGGGGCTACGGTGTGATATGGTGTGACAAGGAGGGGCTAGGGTTGACAGGGTGGGGCTTGGGTGTGACAGGGTGGAGCTAGGGTGTGACAGGGTGGGGCTAGGGTTGACAGGGTGGGGCTACAGTGTGACAGGATGGGGCTAGGGTGTGGCAGGGTTGGGCTAAGGTGTGACAGGATGGGGCTAGGGTTGACAGACAGGGTGGGGCTAGAGTATGATAGGGTGGGGCTAAGGTGTGACAGGGTGGGGCTAGAGTGTGATAGGGTGGGGCTATGGTGTGACAGGGCGAGGCTAGGGTTGACAGACAGGGTGGGGGTACGCTGTGACAGGATGGGGCTAGGGTGTGACAGGGTGGGGCTACGGTGTGACAGGGTGGGGCTATGGTGTGACAGGATGGGGCTATGGTGTGACAGGGCGAGGCTAGGGTGTGACAGACAGGGTGGGGCTACGGTGTGACAGGATGGGGCTATGGTGTGACAGGGTGGGGCTACGGTGTGACAGGGTGGGGCTATGGTGTGACAGGATGGGGCTATGGTGTGACAGGATGGGGCTAGGGTTGATAGACAGGGTGGGGCTAGGGTTGACAGACAGAGTGGGGGTAGAGTGTGATAGGGTGGGGCTAAGGTGTGACAGGGTGGGGCTAGAGTGTGATAGGGTGGGGCTATGGTGTGACAAGGCGAGGCTAGGGTTGACAGACAGGGTGGGGGTACGCTGTGACAGGATGGGGCTAGGGTGTGACAGGACGGGGCTAGGGTTGACAAACAGGGTGGGGCTAGGGTTGACAGACAGGGTGGGGCTAAGGTGTGACAGGGTGGGGCTAGAGTGTGATAGGGTGGGGCAATGGTGTGACAGGATGGGGCTAGGGTGTGACAGGGTGGGGCTATGGTTGACAGGGTGGGGCTAGGGTGTGACAGGGTGGGGCTACGGTGTGACAGGGTGGGGCTAAGGTGTGACAGGGTAGGGCTAGGGTGTGAAAGGGTGGGGCTAGGGTGTGACAGGGTAGGGGTAGGGTGTGAAAGGGTGGGGCTAGGGTGTGACAGGGTAGGGCTAGGGTGTGAAAGTGTGGGGCTAGGGTGTGACAGGGTGGGGCTCGGTTGTGACAGTCAGTGTCTGTCCCTCAGGGTGGGACTAGCATGTAACAGGCGTGCGTTGTTGTAGATTCCGTGCGTGACGAGACGGAACTGATGCAGATGTGGTTTAATATCGTGCATGAGAAGAACTTGCTAGTGCGCTATGAGTCCGAGCTCATGGTCCAGTAAGTGATCTCTGTCATACTCATTCTTAAACCATTGCCTTGGTAACATCATTGGCCATTTTCCCTCATGTAAGAGGTGTCTTGTATAATGTCGTTCCTTTATTTTTTCTACGTAGATTAGCTAATTAAACAATTTCTGGGTTTTCTTTTTCACACTGTTTATAGTATTTACTTAAGGAGTGTTTTTATTACAATCTGCCACAGTAACTGAATGGCTAGCTATTGTATATTTCACATTCATGATAACACTGCCTACTTTTACCAAACAGAAGAGCAAACACTGTGTATATCTTCTGATAGTTGACGTTGCATGTCTTGGAGAGTTAACACCAGTTGATAACGTGTCTTGTAACATTTGGTAGCTGTGTACAATCATCTGTTGTAAGTGTGGTGTTCATCTGCTTAAACTGTGTTCTTTAATATATTAAAATTACTAACTACCAGTCTGACTGCATAGTCTTGATAATTTTTGATCCTGTGGTTTGGAAACGAAAACATATTCGAGTCTAAACATTCAAATTAAACAAACAACATTCATTCTTTAATTGTGTTTTGTGAAACCACATTTTGGTGGTCGAGATGATAGAACAAAAACTATATTACATGATTTTAGGATAAAGAAAACTACCTTTAAGAGCTCAACTGTGAGCCTTGTCTAGAGTGGGATAGTGTAGCTTGCATCAAGCTAATTACTGGTGCCAAAAACAGATAAGCAAAAGACCTCGACATGGCAAGACCCCACGTTTACCCGTATATGAACTCGCAGATGAAGTCCAATGATTCCGTATGACAAGTCGGTGGGAATGGCATATGTTCCAACCTGAACGACTCCGGGCGACTCCACCAACAACTGGACTACTCGTGCCTAAGCCACTGTTCACACGAACAACTAGCTGTCAGATTAGTTGGGCAGCATCGAGTTGGCTAAGTAATCCGACAACTAGTTGTTCGTGTAAACGGGACTTTTGTGACGTCATGCTGACGTAGAGATATATTGGTTTCGCTACCATCAAAGCACGTCAGTTTCGCCGCCGTTTAAAAGTGGGTGGAGCTTATAACCTGAAATCAAGAAGTGGTGAAGTGCGCATGTCTGAACCTATGTAAATGAAGAAAACAGCGCCACAGTCGGAAGATTAGTGTACTGAGTACCCGCCGACAACATCATTTGGAACCGTACAGAACACCAAAAACGGTATGATTATAGGTCCGTTTAAAGGTGTTCTATGAACAGTTACCAGAAAATCTAGATGACGCTAGAAACAAATGATACCAAGATCGTCAGGATCGGACGAGCCGTGAGGGTGCTAGCGAACGTAGAATTTAATGTTTTGGACATGTTTCGAATTGTAAATTTTTCGCTTTTTTTGGTACTAAGTGTGAGTAATTCATATGTGCATCGTAATATTTCTTTCATTCAGCCAAGCTGGCTGTCACGCCTACCTCTAGTTTGTAATCTACCATGCTCTTGTGCAGTGCCCGAGAGCTGGAACTAGAAGATCGTCACAGTCGACTGGAGCAGCAGTACAGAGAGCGCATGCAGATGAATGGTGAGGTTTCACTTGGCTAGCTCACGTTTTTTGATAACTTATATAGCGGCAAGATGCAGTTTAAGGTTTTTGTGTGTTATTTGGGTTGTATGAGTATATTGGGACTGATCCTGTATGACGTGGTATTATTTGTTGGGTCTGAGTACATTGGGACTGATCCTGTATCACGTGTTGTTATTTATGTCATCTGAGTACATTTGGACTGATGCTGTAAGACATGGTGTTATGATGTCATCTGAGTACATTGGGACTGATCCTGTATGATGTGGTATTATTTGTTGGGTCTGAGTACATTGGGACTGATCCTGTATGACATGGTGTTATTTATGTCATCTGAGTACATTTGGACTGATGCTGTAAGACAGGTGTTATGATGTCATCTGAGTACACTGGGACTGATCCTATATGACATGGTGTTATTGGTCCAAGTATATTGGGACTGATTCTGTATGATGTATTGTTATTTATGATGACATCCGAGTACATTGTGACTGGTCCAGTATGACGCGGTGTTATTTATGTCTGAGTACATTGTGACTAATCCTGTATGACGCGGTGTTATTTATGTCTGAGTACATTGTGACTGATCCTGTATGATGTGGTGTTATTTATGTCTGAGTACATTGTGACTGATCCTGTATGACGCGGTGTTATTTGTTATGTCTGAGTACATTGTGACTGATGCTGTATGATGCGGTGTTATAACTGAGTTCACTGGGACTGATATTATACAACGTGGTGCTCCAGATGCGGAGAAGACCGTGGAGATGCGGGAGGAAGATGAGCATCTGCTCCAGGAGCTGCTGGAGGTAGTGGAGCAGCGTGATGCTCTCGTAGCTATGCTGGAGGAGGACCGTGTCAAGTAAGCACCTTTGTTCCCGCGCTCTAGATGTGTGTCATTGATACCCTCCGAGACCAGGGGACCGTTTCACTAAGATAATTATGAAAATCCATCATTAAACAGAATCCGTTGTTAAGGAGTTTTCTCAAAATGGAAAAACCATGTTTCGCCAAGGACATTATTTTCATGACACACCAGCGAAAGTGTCCCAGTGACACATTCCGGTGTTGACAGCTTTTAGTATACAAGATCAATGTTAAGGGTCAAAATCGATTTTGATGAGTAAAATTTGGCATATGAGCTGATGAGAATGTTAGTGAAATGGTCTGCCGTCCTCCTGCTATGGGTAACCTTCTCTTCCTCGTATTCACCAAGGAGCCGATTCTCCCATGTTTGTGAAGCACATGTTCACTCCTCCCAAGTCACGTCAGTTCTAATCCTATCTTTGTCCTTCCTGTTGGTTCTTCTGCCCAAAGCAAGTAAATGTGGATTCGGGCCAGTAACTTTCTCTACATTTTGGGCTGGTGGGCCAGAATAATTTTCAACTACAGCAACATCTTATGCTTATATCTTAATTAAAGTGGACTTATATAAATTTAACCTATAGTTATTACCTTCAAATTCCTGGATGTAAGTCATACAATTTTTAAGCTAATCTGATCAAAGTCATCAAAGTGGAAAATGTGTGCTTATTTACAAAACAATACTAAATATTCATGAAATTAATTTGGCCAGGCAATTTTGTTAAATTGTCATCCCAGCTGACCATGGTCAGGTGAAGGTCATACACTGTTCTTACCACTGATTCCTTGTTGTTGGTAGGGATAGCTGAACTTGTAAGTAGGACGTTTCACTTGTTCACTGCTTCAAGGTACTTCTAGCAACTTAGCTGTAGTTTGTCCTGTTATTTCTAACCGTTGGCACTAACCCTCCTCAGTTTGGGTACGTAGGGTGAGTTAACACTGACTAGGTAGATGTGTAACTATGTGATTGACCATGCAGGCTGCCTTACAGCTTCTTGTATTCCATATTCTGAACATTCTTGAAATTGGTTCTTGTGTAGTGTAATTTCAGTTGCTGTGGCAACGAAAACTTAATTTCACGATGTAAATAATTGTGTGTCAGTTTGGATAAAAATTAGGTCAATTCAGAAACGTGGAAGCATGGGTATTTGGTATTAGGACGTGAGGCCTATGTTACAGATATTTGACTGAAAAGTTCCATAAGCCCTGAGGAAAACTGGTGGGGGATGGTGTTTCAACTTTCATATTTAGCAGTACAGCTAAAAATTATGTTGTCTTAGATGTTCATCCTAAAATTTTAAATATTGAAGTGATTTTTGTTTTGTTAAATGTTGACTAGTCATGTTATATATGAAGGTTTGTACTGTTTTGCTGAGCCTGCCAATGTTGCTACCTGGCTAAATCTGTACATTTGGTTGTATGTGGTTGATAGTCTGCCAGGAGATGTGCGTGGAAACATTTCACCTGTATATACTTGTTACCAACAATTTCTCTCATGCAGTATTATGACAAAGTCTAGCAATGTAAAGTAAATTGTGAAATTGTTTTTTCAGTTACATGAAAGGATTCAGTGTTAGTTTTACTGATTTCACAGTAAATTTACCTCGTTTCCTGTATCGTTTCGGTTGCTATTGGCGAACTCCATCAGACAACTGCTAGATGAAGACACAGTAGTCATTCTGCGCAGTGCTGTCACTGACTAGTGTGGGCGTCCCGATCGTGGCCTAGGTGGCTCTTCAAGAGATCATTGTAGATTTATGTAAATCAGTTCCAATGAGTGACAACACTGCGCCCAATGACTACTGTGTTGCCATCTAGCGCAGGCCCTTGTAACCTTTTTTGACCGTGGGCCATACTGTAGTAATTTTGTTGGGGGGGGCATGTTGGGGGGGGGCATACCAAATTGATTCACCAATATTCTTACTATATAGTTACTATTGTGCGTTGGTCCTGCAATATAATTATTAATACCAGGCCTTTTAAATTAAATTTTATATGTCTATGATGCGCTATATGACCTACATTTGCACAATATATACAAATATATAATATATTTGTACATAATGAATATTAAACAAAATAAATGTTAACCTCTTGTTGAATATGCATGCATTTTATTACGTCAGGAACTAGTTACTAGTTAAATTGGTTTTTTATCTCCAAAGTTTAAGTGTTTTTGGTCCTGCAATATAATATAATTACTATAATAATTATTAATACCAGGCCTGTACAGAAATGGTTTCGTTACATATGACTGAGACAAAGCACCACATCTTTTTGCTCAATGACAAAATACTGGTTTGTCCAGGGTTTGTGAAACATTATGTTCGTTGGCTATTGTTCGTTTCTTACCCTTTGGCTTTGCAGACTATTGGAACGCCATTTGTATGATGGTACTAAAAAGTCGCCAGATGGCAGCTCTATAATATGGAGCTCTATATTATTTAATAACTTGTTTAATGTATTTAGAATGTGGTGTATTTGCTGGCGCCCGCTTTTGTTAAAGCCGTAAGAGTTATTGACGATCATACGGTAAGGCATTAAGTCACAGGAATCATCAATCAGCGAAATAATATGAACCAAATCAATCAGCTAATTATCCTTATTTAATGTTTAGTCCTTTGGGCCAAAGGTCCATTGGACTTATCATGCCATCACTCTGTGTCCCGCCGTTAGCTGCCATATCTCAGAAACCGTTCAGCAACTTTTTTTTCTAATTTTGCATAGACGTATCTTCAGGTACTGCCACTATGCACGAGAAATCTGTATTTGATTGAATTATTCTAAGAGCCCTCGAAACTGGCAAATTTTCACATTTTGCCTATTTTTTTTCAAAAAACTTTCTCTGATTTAGCATAGACATTTCATGTGGTAGTGCCACTATACATAAGAAATCTGTATTTGATTGAATCATTCTAAGGTCAGAACAGGGCCCCCCAAATGCTAAATGTTCATACTATTTCCCTGCTGCTGTAAGCCTCCTGCACTGATCTATATTTATAATTGCCACAGATCTCTATTTACAACTGGATAGTGGACTTTTCCCTATCTCTGATCACTGGGGTGGCTGACCGGAGAGATACTAAAACCCTATGTTTTGGACTAGCCTAGGCTCACTGCCTGCCATTGTCCCAGTGTCAGACAGAATGCCTCCATGTGGGCTGTAACTATTATGTGTGATGGGAATCCCTACTTCACTTGCAGAACCTGAGAAACTTAAAAACAGCAATATTCATAATTATCAATGCAATATAAAGATATGATTTAGGATTAAAATAAAATAACTTATGTATAAAATAATATATGAAATAAAATAACTTAGGTATACTTGAAAAGGGTAAAGCATATTTAGCAAAAATTATAAGGAATATTATTAAGATGTTTTACTATACATGTTGCAGCTATTACTTCACTCCAATTCAATCAGTATTATGTCATTAATTGCTACTATTTTAAAGTCAAAATGCATGCTATGTATATGTATCTTGTGAACAAATAAAGGTTTATAATATTTCAACTCTTTCTTCTTTCTATTCTGGGGGAGGGTGGTAGGGGCAAAATTAGAACAGAAAATGTGTGCACATTTTCTTAAACAACCTTTAGCTGTGCTACATGTGAGACTGCAGCTCACCAACTCTCCTGCAAGGTTTCTACAACCACTGGAAATCGCCCTAAATAGCAGAGTATCGACATAAAATTGTACAGTATTTTTAGTAACACATTAACTAATATATACAATTTTCACGAAACGCTCTACTCGAATATTTTATTTCCAAGTGTATCTTCACTGGCATGTCAATATTTTACTTCCATCATAACCCTTAATGATCTGTAACTATGATTCACCAAAAACCATTTAATTAATAATTACAAACTCACAATATAGTCCGAAGGACTTCAGGGCCTCTTGGCCCATTTTTGATCTTTTAGATTTATCTCGGTGGCTGCATGAATAGGGCTGGCAGGCTGTAGGTTGCACGGGCATGATCTAACGGTTGTCTGATGAAGTTTGTTGAAAATGACCGAAACAGGAAAAAATGGAAATTGACAGCAAAATATAAGTAAAAATAATACCAACCATCCAGTCTGATGAACCTCTTTTCTCATCCAAGGGATTCTCTGTGCAGTTTCAGATGATTGTTGGCTAGTATCTTGCACTACAGTGAAATAAATTTCAAACATGTAATATCACTGGTAAAGAACAGTATATTTTATTAGGACACGTGATAGAGCCAGTGGAAGGCAAATTGTATTGATGCAGTGTGATAACAGAGCTCGTTGAATATGTTACAGACAGCGCAGACAGGATGACGAGTTACGTGACATGATGCTGCTCAAAGGATACGAACTGTCACCGAATATTCCTGAATACAAATGGCAGCCACCACAGAGCCTCTTCAGTTCAACGTCTGACACCAGGTGACAGCACCATACCTGCTGACTCAGTCGGACATCTCTGCCCGATCTCCATGTGGTCATGTGTGTGGCCGGTGCCATGCACTTATTGGTAGGGCATGTCGCTGTGCTGACCATATTTGTAGGTGGTTTATTGCGAAATCTGGCCATTTCTGACCACTGAAGTGGATATCAGTATTGTGGGGCGGTCAGTTTTATTTCTGATATTGATATCACGGACAAGTGTACTGCTGTTCGTTGCGTGGGCAGTATTTTGGAAGCAGCATACATTGTTATAAACCGAACGAGTGTCGGATGAATCTAACGATGTGGTGCCCAGCTTCAAGCCTGGGACATTGACAGCATTGTTGAGAGGCACGTAGCAGCAGGCTCCGCCTCTCTGTTTTTCGAATCTCCGAGAAGGATACTGTACATTGCCTTGCTAATCTGTGTTACATGTTTTTAAGACTTGTTTTGACAATCAGGGACAGAGCGTTGCAAAATACCACAAAGTCAATTGCACACGATGCGTAAATAATCAGTTTTATAAATTGCTGTATTGGTGATAGTCTATGCAAAACATAGTGGCCAGTATGACGTGCATTTCCATGGCTTTGCTTGTAAAATGTGTGTCGTGACGTTTTGTTAGCCTACAAGAAAAAAATGAAGAGATATTCAGTATTGCTTGCAAAATGTGCACAGGGTGAAATCATGACTTGAGAATCATGCACTAAGACATGGCATTAATAATAGTATAATGGAGAATGGCAGTGTTTTATGAAGTGCAATGCAAACATTGCAAGAGATGGTGGTAAGGGTATTTGATGTAACCCGGTGAATTTGTGGTGAAGCTGCCGACTCCACAGTCAGACAGCATAGTTGAAAACCTGCCTGGAATGAGTGGCATTTTGTTATTGACAGCTTCTGTAGCAGGAAGGTTCCCAGTCGGCCAGCTGGTAGGCACCTTGAAGTGTTTACCTTGGGTCCGACCTTGTATTCTCATATCACTTGGATTTGTTGTGTAAACGTTGTGCCATTTCTGATCCATGGATGCTGCTGCCAAAGGTTCATGACTAGCTTATCTAATAAGATGCAGTAAAAAATTTAGTGTGACATTTTATGTTTGCTCAATTTACTACGTTTTATGTTACAAACATCATTGTGTATTTGCAGACAACCTAGACGTTACCAGTTTGCAGTTAGTACAAACTGCAGCACAGTAGTGGTATAGACATGCACACTGCTAGTGCTGATACGTAGATTTTATAGCCATGACACTTAGAACTAAGCAGTAGAGTTACAGTCGATTAGTTGCCAGAGCTGGCATGTACGGTTTGAGCCTATTCATTGAGGGAGTTTCCAGTGTTATTCAGAAAGCTCCCAATGATGAAAGGTGTTACACAACAATGAAATGTGTGGATGATCAGTCCGTGCAAGATGACTGAGGATAGCAGGTTGAATTATCACTGTTTTCTAGCCCCCGTCTGTTAGGAAATTAATTAACAGGATAACATTATAGGGTTCCTCAAAGGAATTCTTCAAATAAATGTTTTAAATCATAGCAGTTCTTTGACTTGCCTAAGTAACTCTTGATAGTTACCACAGGAAAATACATAGCTTATAAGTAGTTTTACAAAGACAGACATCCACTTTGTCACAAAAATTAGTTTACACTTTTTTTGAAAACCAACTACCGGGTATTAGGAAATCCAGTGAGATAACTTCTGATGGCAGCCATTGGAACTGTGGATGTATTGCTTGTGAATGCAGAACATAATTATTATATGTTAGTATATTTAAATATTCTTACTATTTTGAAAACAATTTGGAAGACCGAACTGATATTGTGCAATTCCTTATCAGCTCCAAGAAACTATTTATTACGATGCTAGATATGTTACTAGGTCTATTTAATTGATGTTCCCTGTTGCGAGCTGTTAGCCAAAGCATCATCACCGCCTCTGTTAGCTGTGTTAGTCTGTAATGGTCGGTGATTGAGATGTATACATGTACGGTTCTCTGTGGCTATTGGCTGTTTATACTCTATTTATTCTCAACTGCTCCTTTGTTGACATGATTCCTTGGCAAGGACTTCGGCCTTTTGCCTTCATGTATGCTTTTTCTGAAGATTTTCTACCGTATTGTCTTCCGACTCATTATCGTTGAATTATATAACATGATGACGTCACAGAAATAGCTTGGGGTCACGAAAACTGTTGTTTGCATCGGCTTGACATGTTGTTTTCAAAAGTCACTAGGAAGTGGTTTTTGTGTAATCACAACTGATTAACCGACACTAGGAATAATTGCTAGTTTTTCAACTGTTGGGTGTTTCCGATCACCTACAATGGCTGATTACCTAGCAGTATTACGTTGTGGAAAGACAAACTTGGAACTAATGTTGGATGATTTGTCCAGTGTCAGCTTCAACCTGATGAGACATGTTGGCGAGTCGTCTTCTCCAGGTCTTACTTGGTATTGTATGCAGTTCCATGTCGTCACTTGATGCTTGTGTGTGTGAGCAAAACTGGTGCATTCTTTATGACTCTGTGATATATATACATGTATGTGAATGCTTTTGCTTTTTAGTGTTTCATAAATTTGTTATGATGTTGATGGTTAGTCGGTGCATCAGGCAGACCTAGTATTTCCTGCTTGTCACCCTGTGGCGGTGCGTGTTTTGGAATGCCCTGTTGATGTTATGGAATGCCCTGTGGCAGTCCATGTTGTGGAATGCCCTGTGGCAGTGTGTGTTGTGGAACACACTGTGACTGTTCATGTTGTGGAACGTCCCGTGGTTGTCCATATTGAGGAACATTGTGGATGTCCATGTTGTGGAACACCCTGTGGTTGTCCATATTGTGGAATGCCCTGTGGTTGTTCATGTTATGGAACACGCTGCGGCTGTCCATGTTGTGGGACATCCTGTGACTGTCCATGTTATGGAACATCCTGTGGCTGTCCATGTTGTGGAATGCCCTGTGGCTGTCCATGTTGTGGGACATCCTGTGACTGTCCATGTTATGGAACATCCTGTGGCTGTCCATGTTGTGGAATGCCCTGTGGCAGTCCATGTTGTGGAATGCCCTGTGGTTGTTCATGTTATGGAACACGCTGTGACTGTTCGTGTTGTGGAACGTCCCGTGGTTGTCCATATTGAGGAACATTGTGGATGTCTATGTTGTGGAACACCCTGTGGTTGTCCATATTGTGGAATGACCTGTGGTTGTTCATGTTATGGAACACGCTGCGGCTGTCCATGTTGTGGGACATCCTGTGGCCATCCATGTTATGGAACATCCTGTGGCTGTCCATGTTGTGGAATGCCCTGTGGCTGTCCATGTTATGGGACATCCTGTGGCTGTCCATGTTGTGGAATGCCCTGTGGTTGCCTACATTGTGGCACACCCTGTGGCCCTTTGACTGGTTACCTTCACACATAGACATGCTGGCACTAGAGCATTACCACTGCTGCTAAGCCTTGTCTGCTGGAAATGTACATAGAACAAACATTGCACTAGAGTGTAATACTGACTTGACATTGTCATTATACTTGAAGGTACATGGAAGTATTCAGTGGCACAGCCAGGGAGGAGTACAATTTGACTTCTCTTTCTGTGATATTGGGAAAATGCTGAAATCTAAACATCAGTGCATTAGTTGATGTTCTGTTGTTTCGAACCAAGCATCCGTGTGTTTTTGAATAAGGTAGAATCAGTGAAGCCATAAGGATGATTGCCTTTATAGAATCTGACCTGAAACGAAACCATTACTTAAAGTGGCAAAAGGGCCGTAGACTGATCTTCTTCAGTCATGTTATCGTCATGTTGTTGTTGTATGGTGATTGTTGGTGCTCTTGGTGCCACTAGCAGCCAACTAT
Organism: Escarpia spicata; assembly: GCA_963995525.1. Taxonomy (NCBI): domain Eukaryota; kingdom Metazoa; phylum Annelida; class Polychaeta; order Sabellida; family Siboglinidae; genus Escarpia; species Escarpia spicata. The sequence continues at coordinate 25,345,551 of OZ023218.1, read as the reverse complement.
TGTGTAACTTTTAAAGGTATTTGACAATGTGCTGTGTTATTTTGCAGGTTTTGCCATTAGGTGGCGCTGATCACCTCGAATGCTAAATGTATTGTACAGTTGTGGCATATTTTGACCAATTTGTTAAATAAAAATCAATATGCAAATTTAACTTACATCGCCTCTGTTTGAACTAACTGTTGCGACCGACAATCCTTTAAACATGACAGATGGGAAGTTCCCAGCTGATGCATGTTCTTTCATGTATATTGCACATTTACAGTTTGACACATTTGAATAGTAAAAAAGGTCAAAGTAAAGGTACGTTCTTATATAATGCAGTATCCCGTCCTCAGGACTGCTCAAAGCGTTTTACACTTTACTCCCTGGCAGACCTGTTCTATCGGACACCATCTCAACTTCTCTGGGAAGCATCCAGTGATGCTGCAATTAATGCATGAAGACTATTCATACAAAAATATCCACCACTGTCTACAGCCAGGTACTCATTCATAGAGCCGAGTCTTCTTCATCGTTCACTTAGACGGGAACGCCTGTTGCCCTCACGAATCATGCCATCGTCCTCAGAGCCTCAATATCACCATGTAGTTTTTCATTTACGGGGTGTCATCTGGCCACGCTTGCCTGTGGCCATCCTGTATTGGGCAGTGCTGAAGTAGGTGCTCATTGGTCATCGGCGCGGTTTCACATCAGCACATCTGAGACTGGCCGATCTTCATACAGCCGAATGAACTTGTGCAATGCAGTGTAAACAAACTTGCCCAAAGTTCAACACTGCAGCACAGGATTCAAACCCGGGTTGTCTCGGTCGAGTCCAAAGCTCTAGCTACTGTGCCACAGTGCTCTATGATTTGATGTCTTAAGTATTCACTACACCCGTTGGTAGGTAGAATAGTAGACGAACAAACCAAACACAGCAGTTATCACCAGTGCATATTTTATACTAAATCCATTTCTGCCGATCATTTAATTAGTGCAGTTGCTAGTTACGCCATGGTAAATGTTTAAAGGTAAAGTGGTGCCCTCTGGGAAGTGGACCACCAGAAACAGCAAACATGTAAGCAAATAAGTCGGAATAACTACCTTTGTGTTTTTGTCATACACTGCCAATTGGTAGATAAGAGCCCAATGATCTAAGGAAGAGAATAAACACAGACAAGGGCAAGGAGATATTACTGGACTTATTATTATTACACTATTTCCTGGCCATGCAACTACAAACTCAATATAAAGAAAAACAAGTTCAAATTGTTTGTGAGTCTAGTCCACTTTTATTGTTTCCTTACTCAGTCCAAGTATCCCTTTGTTAAGGTAATCACTGGTCTGAGAGTAACTATGAGCCTATATCTTAGTTAAGCCTCAACATATTTTCATGAAATTTGGGGATTACACTGGTTGAACTTGCGAGTGAAAAATGGATTAATTTGCATAATTGTTGCCATGGCAACAGTGATCTGTGTTCCTATGGAGGCAACAACAGAACATTTTGGGTGATAGCACACTTCTTTACAAACCAATAAAACAGGCTACGGCTGACATCCTGGTGACCATTTCAAGTTTCTTATACCATTTCCACAAAATGTTCAAAATACAATTTTGAGAAAACAGCAAAAACAAACTGATTGTCATGACGACAACTTTGGGGAAAGGGGCCGGTTTCATGAAGTGGGTAAGAACGTTCTTAATGCTAAGATGATTGTCTTAGTAAATGACATAATTTTTTAATATAAGCATAGGAGTTTACACAAAACGTGATGCTAAGTGATTGTGGAACTTTAAGGGGATACGATGGTCAGAGCACTTTTTTATTATTGAATTTAGAGAGTTGAAATTTTCAAAGGTTATGAGTCATGGTTAGAAACAGAGTGTGGATTTTTAAAGAATTTTGGGGGGATTTTCTCCCGGTATGGTGGCCATCTTGGACTAAACTTTCGTTCCACTTATCTCAGTAACCACTAGACATAGACAGTCAAAATTTAGTGTGTAGTTACTCCATAGTATCCCAATAAAAACTGTCAAGAGTTTTCATCTATATTTAAAAATACGTTTTTTTTTAATGTGAGATTTTTTTTTTTTAACTGCAAATTTTACATTCAAAATCCATTATGCAAAAACCAGGCAATGTTTTCTGAAAAGTTACTTAACAGTTTTCAACAGCATACTATCAAGAAACACTGTGGCAAGTTTCAAGCAGTTCTGTCAAGTAACAGCTCAGATAAGTGACACGGAAGACAAGTGGTGAAGGGAAAAACATGTTTCTGCGTAAATCGCGTTCAAAGTTTGGGTACATTAGTACACACAGTTCAACATCTAAAATGTAACCTAGATGAACGAAACTTTGCAGATATGTTCTCCAATGTACACTAGCAAACACATAGTTGAGTAATATTTCTACACGGAAATGTCAACAACTCGAAAAACTCCTTTTTTTTCTCAAAAAAAACGAAAAAGTCGTTCATGCTCTGACCATCACATCCCCGTAAGTACACTTCATGAAACCAGCCAGAGGTAATTAGGCTATATAGGCAAACGTTGCAAAATCAACTTCAGATATTTTGCTTTTAAAATACATATTAATTCTCGGCAAGACTGTCGCATTTATGGTTCTTAACCCCTGCTTCATGATCCAAAACTGGGCTACCAAGTCATTCTTCAGTGAACGTTCCTTTATATTCTGCTTGCCTGTATCAGATGCATGCGAGATGAATAATTTGTGCCAATTGTTGCCAGAATTTGAAATGTTGTATGATAGTTTTATATGCAAACAGTTACATTGGCATCTCAAACTAATGCAACATTCCTGCCTCTTTATTTCGACTAGTATGGATTAAATTAATGTAATATCCTTCAAACATTGTCAAAATCATACACTATTCCACAGTCCATCCACCATATTTTTATTCGATTCGCAAGAGCTTCATAAATCAATGAATCGCACTGATTTTGTAATTCCTCCATATTCTGCAAGCAAGTTCTCGTACACCATTTATTTGTTATGTCAATTTTTTTAAATTAATAATATTAGCATTTACCACAAGTTCATTATTTTAAGGCATGGTCACCAAGCATGTCCCGTAACTGGAATTTGGATTGCAGCCAAAAGAGGGTTAAAAACCTTTGTTACAAACTGTCTTGGAAGCGATGTTACACCTATTTTATGTAAAAGCTACAACACGTTTAATATCACATTTTTAACATTTATGTTGAAGATAAAAGACAAGTAGAATTCATAGACACATATATTAATGAGTGAACATGTCATGTTGCTTTATGAAATAAGATTAATGCAATAAAGACATTTATAACCAAAAATACACAGACTGCGACTAAACTACAAAGGACCATTTACTGCGAGTGTTGTGATCCTAAAATATACTTGTCAGTGAGCACTACAAAGGGCAGTTGATTTTAAGTCATGATGTTAGAATTGATGTATACTTTATACCATGATTTAGTGATAAAAACAATCAGACTCTGTACTCTAAGCTAAACATGGCAGCAAAGACGCAGTGTTGTTTGGTGTGATACTTATAGTTATCACTAGCTAAGCTGGGAATGTGCAGAAAACGTTCTTGTGACCCAGCCACTTGCTACCTGACTGCTTGTGCGGCCAGAAGCGTCTTCACATTCTTCCTGGCAGAGGTCAAACTATTGAGTTCGACGTTAATCATGATCACTCCCATCCAGAGGAAGAACCCTAGGGCAAGGACAAGGAAGGAACGAAGTAAGACAAGCGGGAGACTGAGTAGCATCAACTCGGAGTCCATGGAGCCAGTCATCGTGAGCACCAAGAAACAAAAGAAGGCGGAAACAAAGAAAACTTTGCGGTCGAAGTAGATCTTCCTCTCGCCCTTGTCCATGATTGGCAGGATGCTCCCCAGGTGGCGCATCACTTCAGCCGTATCACGCTGCCGTCCCATCGCTGCAAAGGTCAGGACAACGTTAATAAATCTCAATAATTTGTAGCTGCACATCTGTGAAAACCTGACTTCCCCATTTTATTTTATTATTCATTATTAACATGAGTGATTCATATTATAACAATAATTAATGTATAGATAGCTAGGCACACAAAGGAAAACTTGCTACAAGAGTCTCCTATCAAGAAATTATACTAACATGTGACATTTCTCTTGATTGTAAACTCAGCTGCTACACCGTCGTGATCAGAGTAGTGATACGGTTGTCCCGGCACTTGCTGAAATGTCACGTAACATCTGTCACACTCCATGTCGTACCCTGTAAAAATTCACATAGCATCTGTCACACTCCATGTCGTACCCTGTAAAAATTCACATAGCATCTGTCACACTCCATGTCGTACCCTGTAAAAATTCACATAGCATCTGTCACACTCCATGTCGTACCCTGTAAAAATTCACATAGCATCTGTCACACTCCATGTCGTACCCTGTAAAAATTCACATAGCATCTGTCACACTCCATGTCGTACCCTGTAAAAATTCACATAGCATCTGTCACACTCCATGTCGTACCCTGTAAAAATTCACATAGCATCTGTCACACTCCATGTCGTACCCTGTAAAAATTCACATAGCATCTGTCACACTCCATGTCGTACCCTGTAAAAATTCACATAGCATCTGTCACACTCCATGTCGTACCCTGTAAAAATTCACATAGCATCTGTCACACTCCATGTCGTACCCTGTAAAAATTCACATAGCATCTGTCACACTCCATGTCGTACCCTGTAAAAATTCACATAGCATCTGTCACACTCCATGTCGTACCCTGTAAAAATTCACATAGCATCTGTCACACTCCATGTCGTACCCTGTAAAAATTCACATAGCATCTGTCACACTCCATGTCGTACCCTGTAAAAATTCACATAGCATCTGTCACACTCCATGTCGTACCCTGTAAAAATTCACATAGCATCTGTCACACTCCATGTCGTACCCTGTAAAAATTCACATAGCATCTGTCACACTCCATGTCGTACCCTGTAAAAATTCACATAGCATCTGTCACACTCCATGTCGTACCCTGTAAAAATTCACATAGCATCTGTCACACTCCATGTCGTACCCTGTAAAAATTCACATAGCATCTGTCACACTCCATGTCGTACCCTGTAAAAATTCACATAGCATCTGTCACACTCCATGTCGTACCCTGTAAAAATTCACATAGCATCTGTCACACTCCATGTCGTACCCTGTAAAAATTCACATAGCATCTGTCACACTCCATGTCGTACCCTGTAAAAATTCACATAGCATCTGTCACACTCCATGTCGTACCCTGTAAAAATTCACATAGCATCTGTCACACTCCATGTCGTACCCTGTAAAAATTCACATAGCATCTGTCACACTCCATGTCGTACCCTGTACAAATTCACATAGCATCTGTCACACTCCATGTCGTACCCTGTAAAAATTCACATAGCATCTGTCACACTCCATGTCGTACCCTGTAAAAATTCACATAGCATCTGTCACACTCCATGTCGTACCCTGTAAAAATTCACATAGCATCTGTCACACTCCATGTCGTACCCTGTAAAAATTCACATAGCATCTGTCACTCTCCATGTCGTACCCTGTAAAAATTCACATAGCATCTGTCACACTCCATGTCGTACCCTGTAAAAATTCACATAGCATCTGTCACACTCCATGTCGTACCCTGTAAAAATTCACATAGCATCTGTCACACTCCATGTCGTACCCTGTAAAAATTCACATAGCATCTGTCACACTCCATGTCGTACCCTGTAAAAATTCACATAGCATCTGTCACACTCCATGTCCTACCCTGTAAAAATTCACATAGCATCTGTCACACTCCATATCCTATATATAGGCCCAACCAACTTCATTCAGGAAAATAAATCTAATTATATTTTACATGTTTTCACAGACAATAACAATACCTGCGTTATTTCTGTAGAGAACGTAATCTAGGCGTATTCCATCGGGATGTGTCTTCACAAAGGCAGGACTTGAGAAAGGATTGTCTGGTCGTTCACATGTGGTACCTTCGGTTTCTTTGGCACTTTGATCTTTCTGCAAGAGAGAGAGATTACAATATATCATTCACACAAGAAATTATTTTGGTAAATTGCACTGGTCACCTTGCACTTGGTGCATCCATTCTTGTAACCTACGAAAGAAACATTCAGCTACAGTGTGCAGAACGATTCATAAAATAAAGACACTGAACTAATCAACAAACAAGAAAACAATCAAGATGTTTCATAGAACGGATACAATCTCTTAAGCTTGGCACACTAGATGTACAACTACTCACAACATCCTGGTGTTTAAGACAACGAGACGGTGCACAAAATTAAGTTTTTTTGTAGATAGCAATTACTTAAAATTTCTAATGGACAATTTGACCAACACAGGATTGCTACATTCACTACAACACTTGGATAATTGGCTACTGACAGTATCCATATATTCAGATATTATCCACATTTAAATTATATTATAATTCCGGAAAGAATTTACAGCATTCTACACTTCGACGGTAGAACATAGCAGATTCTAAGGACACTTTTTTTACTATCCCCGAGGTGATGCACAAACCATCCACCTGTGTAATCCAGGCATCGAGGAAGTTGCCATTAGACATGATCACTTTGTGTCCGAGACTTGAAGGCTGCAGGTTAAAGTCACCGGTTGCTATGACGATGTCACATGTCTCACTGGTGTGTTTCACGAACTGGCTCATCTCGAAGGCCTGGGCGACGCGGTGAGCAAGATACTCGTCTCTTGCCTCGTTGTACTCCGCATGGAGCTGCGACAGAGAGTGTACTGTACAATCTAATCGACTGTGCAACGTGGTGGACTATACAATGTGACTGACTGTACAATCTGATCAGCTGTACATGATTGACTGTACAACCTGACTAACGATATGATGTGATTGACTGTACAACCTGACCAACTGTACATCATCTGTACAACATCATCAACTAACATCATCTGTACATCATCTTCAACTAACATCATCTGTACAACATCATCAACTAACATCATCTGTACATCATCTTCAACTAACATCATCTGTACATCACCATCAATTAACATCATCTGTACATCATCATCAACTAACGATATGATGTGATTGACTGTACAACCTGACCAACTGTACATCATCTGTACATTATCATCAACTAACATCATCTGTACATCATCTTCAACTAACATCATCTGTACATCACCATCAATTAACATCATCTGTACATCATCATCAACTAACGATATGATGTGATTGACTGTACAACCTGACCAACTGTACATCATCTGTACAACATCATCAACAAACATCATCTGTACATCATCTTCAACTAACATCATCTGTACAACATCATCAACTAACATCATCTGTACATCATCTTCAACTAACATCATCTGTACATCACCATCAATTAACATCATCTGTACATCATCATCAACTAACATCATCTGTACAACATCATCAACTAACATCATCTGTACATCATCTTCAACTAACATAATCTGTACATCACCATCAACTAACATCATCTGTACATCACCATCAACTAACATCATCTGTACATCACCATCAACTAACATCATCTGTACATCATCATCAACTAACATCATCTGTACATCACCATCAACTAACATCATCTGTACATCACCATCAACTAACATCATCTGTACATCATCATCATATCTAACATCATCTGTACAACATCATCAACTAACATCATCTGTACATCATCTTCAACTAACATCATCTGTACATCACCATCAACTAACATCATCTGTACATCACCATCAACTAACATCATCTGTACATCACCATCAACTAACATCATCTGTACATCACCATCAACTAACATCATATGTACATCATCATCATATCTAACATCATCTGTACAACATCATCAGCTGTAACTTAACTACTTTTACTTGACATCTTTAATAAATGCAACAGTTATCACATGACTGCAACCAATTACAGCTCCTTAACTCTTGTACTTGTCTGTCCAGCGATCTCTGCATAGACTACACTCTTACACTTACATGTGTGTTGTACACGTTGACAACGATGTCTCCTATCTGCACCTTGCACAGTCCAACCGACTTGCCCCCGAACCAGTCCCCATGGTACACCTTGTGTGCGTAGCCATTGAGGGAGTAACGGTACTCCAACGTCTCAATGATAGGGAACTTGGAGAAGACACAAAGACCACTCCCAAAGAGACCGCTACAAAAACAACCGACTCAGTCAGTGGCAAACTTGGAGAAGACTGTTTTCACATCAATCAATGAAAATCATTGCTAATGTCTCAGTTCTGTACGTCGGTGATACGATTTATGATTATAAATTATACAAGTAATATACATAAACACATTTTAAGAATTTGAAAAAACCTGGCCTAAAAAACAACAACAAAGTTGTATAACTCAACAGAAAATACCCCCAGTGCTGGACCATTAAATCCCTGTATACGTAATGTTTGTGAGATGGGTGGTTAGGGTAGACATCACCTGTTGTAGTAGTGTGTATATGGCAGTGTTGGCTGGATCTTGTCACACAATATCTTGTAGTCTGCCTGGGTCCATATCTGCACAGAATGTCAAATGTGGTATTTTTACATAAAATATGTCATTTAAAAACCAAACAAATGTAATGATTCATAATAAGACAATAATCACGGCTATTATATACAGTTATATACAGTAAAACGATAACAATTAATTGTAAATTAAAGGCAAAGGTGATTCCTACCCAGGGTAATCAGATTTTCAGCCAAGGAATGCATGTGATTGTTTATTATAGAATGAAGGAGAATTTACTTAGAATAGAACAAACTACACACACACACAAACCTCTTGCAATAGAACAATGTCAAAGTCCCCTTCTGCCACTTTGTCACCAATTGCTGGTATTCGCTCACTGCGATACTGGCATGCCAGGGGAGTGAAGACGCCCCTGTCAAAAACAAGTGCAAAACAATACATTAAGGCCAGACACGACAGGTAGACAGGATTATTTTTTTTAATTTGTGCACACTTCAAACTTGTTTGCTCAATGTATGGAGTGGATCATACTGAGTAAAAAATATATTGAACTTTATTTGGCCAGACACCCCGTTTCCATGGTAACAAAGAAAATGGCCAATTTGAGCAAATATTGGGAAATTTAGAAACACTGCCATTAGATTTTGCACACAGTGCTACTACACACACATGTGTATATATATATATATATATATGTATATATATAATATATATATATATATATATATAATTCTTGCAGATCCATGTTCTGTAAACACTCTATTGTTAAATGTTCCGAGCATTTTATAATGTTTTGTTTGTATTTTTTTTTTATTAAGTGGGAAAAAAACTTGGTTTTGGGCAACAAATATGCTTATATCTAACAAACTGTTGATCATTTTGACAATGTCTGATCATTTCAAAAGCAGTGTCTGCTGAATGCAACATTGTAAACCTTATATGCATAGCATAATTACTCCCACAGATATCCTGATGCTAAATGCAGAAATTTGATAATTCTTTTGACAAAATGGTCTTCAAAGATTGGATATGATCGCTTGATATCAACGTGCTTGATCCATAACTGAAACTCATTTAGAGGTATGTAATTGTCATAGAAGTGAATTTGATTGATAGCTTGCATACAAAGGTATCATAAATTCATAATCTGGCAGAAAACCATTTTGAGTATTTTTTGTTAAACATAATTTCACCTGGGTTGTCTGGCCTTAAGGATTTATACATTGTTACTTGGGTGATATAGATAGTAGATATGATTGTGATAACAGATAGATTCAAATGAAAACAGAGTTGCTTGACATCAGTATGGTTTTTTTCCACAATGCATCTTGCAGTACAGGAACAATACTGGACACAGAACACATTCTTGCCTTGGAAAGAAGACTGGATGATGTCTGGAAGGTGGCCAGATAACAAAATGGGCCAAGAGGCCCAGAAGTCCTTTGGATTAATACATTGATATGTGACCCCAGCTGACCAAATGAGTGATAGGTCGAAAACATTGTAACATTGTTTTCTTACATTCTTGTAAAGGTTGGGTAGGGTGCTTTACACGGTTTCAAAAATTATGACTGCTACAAAAATTGGCGAAGTTATGGAGCATTGAACATGGTAAGGGTCAAAAAGTAAAAATGAAGAAAACAGCTGTTGAAGTTTTATATGATATATGCAAATGGATTGCATGGAAATATGACATGCATGACATTCAAATGTGGCACACAGTATGTAATATGTATGTTATGTTGCAATGATACACTGGAAGTACAAATGTGCTGCGACAAAGACTTAGCAAGTTATGTCAGATTATGTCTTTATGAGTAAAACTAAGAGGACAGATTATTTGAGAGCAAAAGGTGGACTAAAGAAAATTAAAAATGATGAAGCTAATGCAGAGTTAACAGAATTGGCTAGTGGGTATAAATGCTTTATAAAACAAATATCAAAATGCTACCATAAACAGTTACATGAAAACTTGCTCAACCTAAAACATAGCAAGCCTGCAGAATACTGGGATATATTTAATAAAGCAAGTAACAGCAGTGAAAAATTTGGAAATACTTCACTGGATAAGTTTATGAACCACTTTGAAAACCTTGGTGAAAAACTTGAAACTGCAGCTACTGAGATACCTTTTGATCCTAGACAGATTTCCACAAAATGAGGTACTAATGCAAATCAAAAAAAAAAAAAAAAAAAGGCATGTGGTATTGATAATGTTACAAACGAATACTTAAAAAACAGGGTCAGGCTGTGTCATCCTTCTTCTCATGTGATGTAGATGTACAGCAAGGAGAAAACTTGTCTCCTTTGTTATTTGCTATTTACCTGAATTTTGAACACTTAGCCATAATTATAAGGGACTTGACATGGCAGCTGGTGAACTTTCAACAACCTTAGTGATGATGATGTAGACATTTTCTTGAAAATGTATGTTCTACTATATGCTGGTGACACTAGAATGTTTCAATCAAATACAGATTTCTTGTGTATAGCGGAACTATGTCAACTCTTCTAATGGTTGTTTCAGATGTCAACTATATTGTGAATCTGTAATTATTAGTCTATATTGATACAATTGATTTACATAGTATCATGTCTACACAAGGCATGGCAAGTGACTACAGGTGACAATACATCTTTAACAAATAGACGCCACAGTCACACCATTTTATAATAATTAAATGAACATCAAAATAAACATATCTTGCAATTACAGAAAATACAGTTTCAAAGCTGCAGGCAACTGAGTTTAACAGGGGTGGAATGTGTCTGCTCTGCCTGTGACCAATTAAAGATTAGTCAAGGTCTCAATGGAACAATGCAGAGTGGAGTGAGGTCAGGCACAGTTTCTGGCTCAATACACATAATCTACTGTTGGGGGTGGTCTCAAGGGCCCTTCTCAAAACCACATCAGTAGATAATGTAAAAATGTTGCACTTTGGGGGCCCCTGAGGTGCCCTTAGAATTGTTAAATCAAATACAGATTTCTTGTGTATAGTGGCAGCATCCTAAGATACATCTATGCAAAATTTGAAAAAAAGTTGCTGAACAGTTTTTGAGATATGGCAGCTAACGGCGGACGGCGGATGCAGAGTGATGGCAATTGGACCTTCGGCCCAAAGGATTAAATTTAAAAATAGGCAAAATGTGAAAATGTACCAGTTTTTGGGTCCTGTTGGGGAATCATTAGGTGCCCTTAGAATGAGTGATAGTGATACTACCACATGAAATGTATATACAAAATTAGAGAAAAAGTTACTGAACAGATGCGACTAAATCACTTGTGCATGCTTTCGTCATGTCTAGATTGGACTATGGGAACGCGTTACTGGCTGGACTACCACGTGACCACATTCACAGCGAATCAAAAACATGACAGCCAGAATCATCACGTTCACACCTCGCCGTGACCACATAACTCCGGTTCTAAAAGAATTACACTGGCTGCGAATCAAATGCCCGAATCAAGTTTAAAATACTCTGAATGGGACAGCGCCGCTGTATCTTGCCAACCTGTTAACCAGGCACTGTCCGAGGCACACACGTTCATCTGAACAACTTTTGCTTGTAGTTCCACGAACGAACCTGGTCAGTTTTGGGGACAGGTCCTTTCATGTGATTGGACCTCCATTCAACGCACTGCCCATTGCTATCAAGTGCAGCAGAACTCTGTCGGCGTTCAGAAAGACACTAAAAACGCACATGTTCAAAGCTCAATACTGCTGACATTTTTAACATTTCATTTGAGGACATTTTACTGCATATCGTACTTTTATACATATAGATATATTATTTTGAGTACATGCAGCAGTATTTATTTATGTATGCGTGCGTGCGTGCGTGCGTGCGTGCGTGCGTGCGTGCGTGCGTGCGTGCATGTGTGTGGGTATGTATGTATAGGTTTGCATAATAAATAAATAAATAAAAGTACTTATATAGCGCCCAATCAATTAAAATTGCCCTCGGGCGCTTTACATACATGCGCACGTATATAATAGTATATTACATAAAAAGAAATGCTAATTAAGAAATAAATATGTAAAAAATATAACATTAACTTAAATATAGTTACTAAAAAAGAGAGATCATTAAAAAAACGTTTACATAAATTAAGACATTTATAAAAACTACTAGAAATACATTCATTTATACAAGAAGAATAATCATAAATATGTTAAGAAACTAATAAAAAAAAAATACATTTATCAATAGAAAGCACATAAAATGTCCTAGTCGGTGAATTATAAAAACGCTTGTTTAAATAGGTGAGTCTTCAAAAGTATTTTAAACACTTGTAATGACGTTGCTGCCCTGAGCGTATGAGGCAAATTGTTCCATAGAACCGCCGAGCAAACCGCGAAACGGTGATCACCATGAGTAACAGTTTGTGAGGCCGGTACGAACAAAAGGCGAGGCTGTGAGGTAGATCGTAGAGTTCTGTTGATGGGACGGTAGCCAATTAACTGCATATATGTAAATACAGTAAAAATACGTCTAATTTATTTAATTTGATTTATTTATTTAATTAATAGTTTTAATATAACTAACTTAATTTATTGTACTTTTTATCTGAAGTTTCTTTTGTTTGCATTTTTTATAAGTATACATTGAATCGCTTGATTGGATTTTATTGTACAGCGCTTTGAGCATATTATGGATATTGTGCTCTATAAATATTAAATATTATATTATGAAATATTTTTATTATTAACAGTTTTTTGAAAAAATAGGCAAAATGCAGTTTTGGGGCCCTTGAAGGCCCTTAGAATGATTCAATCACATACAGATTTATCATGCATAGTGGCAGAGCCCTAAGATATGTCTATGCAAAATTAGAGAAAAAGTTGCTGAACGGTTTCTGAGATACGGCAGCTAACGGCGGATGGCAGACGCAGAGTGATGGCAATAGTCCATTGGACCTTCGGCCCAAAGGACTAAAAATTCAAACAGGATTTATATGTACAAGCCAAATATTCACAACAAAACATTTAAATTATAATATGAAGAAGAAAGTTCCAAAGGTGATCCTAGTAATTACTAATACAAAGGTGATCCTAGTAATTACTAATACAAAGGCTAAAAGCCTTATTTAGAACCCGGCCGAAGCACCAGGCAAATAAGAATCAGGGAGAGGGGTTGGAGGGCTCAGCCCCCAATAATGGAGATAGGATTAACCCCCCAATAATTTTAGCCTAGTAATTTAGCCTAGGTTAGGGAAGGTTAGTGGATTTTTGCCATTTTGGGTCCAATTTTAGGTTTTTGGTCAACCTTGGGGGGTTTGATTGATTGATTTAATATAAAATGGAAGCTTGTACATACTGTACATAAAATAATAATACAGGATACATTAAATATAAGGATGACTCATGAAAGCGCAAGCACTTGTTTCCATTGTGGTTCGTGTTGTGCCAGTTGTTCACAATGCTATACTGCTAAGGCATTCAGACCTACTGTGAACCCGAGAATGGGACACCTTTTGGCGAACAAACCATACGCGCTACTAGCAATTGATTTCACTATGCTAGAGAAAGCTTCAGATGGACACGAACATGTCTTAATCATGACGGATGCATTTAGCAAATTCACTGTAGCAATATCCACAAAAGATCAGAAGGCGACTACAGTTGCGAAGGTATTGACACAGGAATGGTTCTATCGATATGGAGTACCTAGACGCATACACAGCGACCAGGGAAGACATTTCGAAAGTGGCGTGGTAAGGGCCTAGTGTACGGTATATGGAATAAAGAAGTCACGTACTACTCCGTATCACCCGCAGGGAAACGGACAGTGTGAACGTTTTAATCGTATGATGCACGACTTACTGCGCGAATTACCGCCGGAGAAGAAACGACAATGGCCACGCCATTTGCAAGAACTGGTCTTCGCGTATAATTCAGCGCCACACGCGGCCACAGGTTTCTCGCCTTATTTCTTGATGTTCGGGCAAGAACCCAGACTTCCGGTGGACGAATTGCTGGATGGAGAGGGCCCAACATCACACCTAGGTAAAGGGACTGATGACTGGGTACTGGAGCATCAGCACCGACTGGAAGCAGCTTTTGAATTAGCTGGTCAGAGATTAGCCAAAGCCGCTGGAATCAGGAAAGATAGATGATCTGAAGGGATCAGATGCGCTACTGAAGCCTGGAGATAGAGTTTTCCTTAGGAACAGAGGAGTTTTAGGGCGAACCAAAATACAGGATTGGTGGGTGGCCATCCCCTACAGAGTCAAGGATAGGGTGAATCCCGATAGTCCCATGTATTGTGTTCATCAATTCAATGGTCTGGGACAACCTAGGGTGGTACATCGCTCGACAATATTGGATGTGAGAGATATCCGGGTTCCTGCAGAGAGCATAGCAAATGCACCAGAAGAGAGGGAGTGTACACTGGAAAATGTCAGAGATAAATATGCGAAGTCCACCTCGGAGGGCAGCTCCACACCAATTGATAGGTGGATGATAGGTTGTGAGGCAGATATACCCTTGAGGTCAACTGTTACAGTGGAAACTGTTCCCTCGATCCTTCCGCACAAGGGTGATGGACGATCGAGGGAAGAGGAACTTCCACTGCCCCGTACTTCACCAGTATGTAATTCTACACATCTTCAGGAAGATAAGAGTTCAAAGGAAGAGGAATCACAGATACCCCTTCCTACAACCGACAAGTCTCACCTGAGTGGTCATGGTATTTCCAGCAGAACCAGGTTGACTTGGGATGCTCAGGTTAAGGATGGTGGGCAGAGTTGTGCTCAGGCACGTGTACATAGCTGTTTGTCTGTCGATTCAGATGGCGACAGTGCCTCGGAACCGAATCCGAGACAGTCCCAACGACATCGTTGTGTTAAAATCAGCAGTCGGTCCGATCGCTCTGGTAGGTCCACTGCCAAATCAACACCTGGATCAGCAGATGGCGAATTTAAGCAGTACCACTTAGGAGATCTAAGCATGGTATGGCAGGTCATAACCCAAATCCACACCATCTGCCACGGTCTGCAGCTTTTAGGACGACTGTGGTAGCAGCAACACCATCATTTGGAGAGCTTGGTAAAGGCATGTCGAACTTAGGTTCCATGCTTCAAACAGCTTGGTTGCAGTCACAGGCAACCACAATTAACCGCGACTTGCCACAAGAATATTAATTTATTAATAATAATCTGTAATCCCTTGAGTTCTGATTATTCAGTTGCTCATGGGATAGCAACTATTTAATCAGGGGGGTATGTAACCGGCAGGGTTACTGACGAATTAGTTAATTATTTACCTCCATTATTCCAAAACTCCAAGTACTCTTTTTGTTCTCATTACTTTTAACGTGTCAAGTCTGTAGACCCCATTTCACCAGTGTAACATTATGGCCTGGAAAAGCCTATAAGTCAGCTTCCCCTGCGGTGTCAGTTTCCCGAGCAGTCACCAAGCGAGGGTCATACCCCGGGCACTAAGCCAGGGTTATGTAAGAGACGCCATCACAGAGTTTCCGAGAGAAGCTGGACAGACATAGTGCTCCAATGTTTTCCCATGAGGTTTTGTGTTTTGACAGAAGAAAAACACCAATCAAGATACAGTGCATGGTGTGATTGCACTGAGCTGTGCTCAGGCGCTGTGTTAGACTGCAGTTTCCAGTTGGGATTTTGTATTTTAGATTTATAACACAATAAATGATAGTCATCATTTAACCGTGTTGTCTGTTTTCATGGTAAATCCCCTGCTACAGTTGTATATAACATCATAAGAATTACGCCAATAAACTACATATCTCAATATAAGACTTGCTTTTTTAGCTATATTGTGATGTAGTCAAAACGTAAAAAATATTTGAACAGTATTTGAAATACTTTTCAATGTATTTGTATTTAAATACTTTTGCATTTCAAAGTATTTGTATTTGACTCCCTCGAGAGTATTTGTATTGAAATACATTTCAATGTATTTGACCCCATGTCTGCTCGCATGACTGAATCACTGCTTGTTAATGTCACAGATTTTTTAAAATTGTAAAATCACAAAATATCACGTTCACTTACTAAAATTACATAGTCTGCTAGAATCTTGGTGCATTCGTGGAGTTATGTGCGAAAATGTAGTGGTGTGAAATGGTTCAAACTTGTATAATTTACACTATTTCACAGAGCACACCATAGCTATGAGCAGCCACGGATCTACGCCACCTCTCGGCCTGCAAATTGATGTTTGTAGATAATGTGATGATGGGTTTTGGTGAGCCTCGGATGGGGGGGGGCAAATGGAAGTTTTGGAGACCCTCTACTAGTACTAGCCTCTACGTCTACGTGGCGTGGCGTAGGACGGTAGGTGTTTTGTGCGAGCTTCAACTCAAGTCCGAGACTCAGCCTCAGGCCTCACACAGTGGGCAGCAGTGCCAGTGACTTGCACTACTGATCTCGGGTGATATACAGTTGAACCCCGGACCAGTTAAGTATCCATGTGGAGTATGTAAGAAGGCTGTTGCCAGAAATCATCGTGCTATGTGTTGTGACGAATGCGACACATGGATCCACATTGGTTGTTGCGGGGTATCACCCAAAGAGTATCGCCATTTACAACATTCTAATGTCAGCTGGTACTGAACTCACTGTTCATTACCAAATTTCTCAAACTCCTTTTTTAACGACAGCTCCATATTAAGTGACCCTAACCCATATGACTTGTTGTCAGACTCAGTGTCTGAAAATGGTGACAACATTGCAGACTCTGAGTCCGAACCTACAAACCGGAACAAACCAACCAACAAGCCTAAATCAAAACCAATTAAGATTATGGTCATTAACTGCAACAGCATACTAAGCACAGATAAACGCACCCAGTTTATGAGTACTGTGGAGGCCAAGGGTCCCGATGTAGTGATTGGCACAGAGTCGCACGTAGATGCATCGGTGTCTGATGGAGAAATCTTCCATCCAGGATACGATGTCTACCGAAAAGACCGAGACAGGAATGGTGGAGGAGTATTCGTTGCCATAAAGAATTGTTTTATTTCGTCGGGGATGCCCGAGTTTGACTCTGACTGTGAAACTGTAAGGGCAAGAATACAGGTGTTCGGGTGCCGGACCCTGATAGTGGGATCATATTATAGACCACCTAACTCCACTATCGATGCACTATCTGGTCTGGAGAATTCGCTAGGCCGTATTAGCTCGAAATATCCAGCGGCAAACATTGTTTTGGGGGGTGATTTTAATATGCCGGGCATCGACTGGGAAACCAAGTCGGTGATCAGAAACCCCCAGTATGGCAATGGTATGAGTCAGAAGCTGATTGATATCTGCAATGACTTTTCATTGGACCAAGTGGTCAGAATACCAACACGCCTCAACAATATACTGGACCTGATTCTTACCACAAACCCTAACCTGTTCAGAAATATCTCTACTATCAACGGAATTAGCGACCATGACATTATCACCACCGATCTCGACATGAAAGTACCAATGAACAAGAAGAAAGCCAGAACCGTTTATATATATAAACGAGCAAACATTGGTGCCATTAAAAAAGAGTTAGATGAATTTAATATAAACTTGTTTGGAGAGGATTTCAATTTGCGATCAGTTAATGAGAATTGGAATATGTTTAAATTAATTGTACTGGATAGCATGAACAGATTCATTCCCACAAAGAAACTATCAACTAGGAATAATCTTCCATGGATGACAAGACATATTCACAGACTAATCCGCAAGAAACAGAGACTATATAACAAAGCAAAAAAGACACAAAACAATCAGGATTGGGCTGTCTTCGGGAAGCTCCAGACACATGTAAAAACAGAGCTAACCGCTGCGTATCATAACTATATTGATAGCATACTTGACGTCGAGTGTAATGAAGAAAGGTCAATCCCTAAGAAATTTTGGTCATACGTCAAAAATTTAAGAAAGGACTTTGTTGGTATACCATCACTGAAAGACCACAATAATCACCTGGTTTCGTCTAGTAAGGGGAAAGCAGATATACTGTCAAAGCAGTACCAAACTGTCTTCACAAAGGAAGATCTTGTCAACATCCCAGTCATGCCTCAGTCACCATATTCTCCAATGCCGGGAATCACAGTCACTGTACATGGAGTACACAAGCTGTTACTCAGACTGAAGCCCAGCAAAGCGCATGGCCCTGACGCAATCCCAAACAAAATTTTAATGGAGACAGCTGATCAAATTGCACCTTGCCTGGCTAGAATATTCCAACAATCCATCGACATGGGTGAGGTCCCCCTTGACTGGAAACATGCTAATATATCAGCAGTATTCAAGAAGGGTGACAAATCAATCGCAGCAAACTATAGGCAAGTATCCCTCACATCAGTATGCTGCAAGCTATTTGAACACATTATCTACAGCAACATAATGGACCATCTGGACTCTAATAACATCATCGTAGAGTACCAGCATGGGTTCAGGAATAAACATTCATGTGAGACACAATTAATTGGTGCCACAGAAGACATTGCAAAGAATATAGATAATGGCCACCAAACTGATCTCCTAATACTAAGGCCTTTGACACCGTGCCTCATGCACGCCTTATGAGAAAACTCCAGTATTACGGGGTCAGTGATGGAGTCACCAACTGGATTTCAAATTGGCTAACTGACAGAAAGCAGAATGTAGTAGTAGATGGCGAGTCGTCAGAAGAAGTGACAGTCGAGTCTGGGGTACCACAGGGCACTGTACTGGGCCCACTTCTTTTTTTATTATATGTCAATGATATAGGAGAGGGGATCACCTCTAATATCCGGCTTTTTGCCGACGATTGTATTTTATACAGGTGTATCAATGACAGTAATGACGTAGAAGCCCTCCAGTCCGACCTGCATAGGCTGGTGGACTGGTCTGCAACCTGGCAGATGCATTTTAATATCAATAAATGCTCAGTTATGCATATCACCAAGAAGAGAACTATCCACCGATCTCAGTATACCATCAATGGAGACAGCCTGGGAATTGTACACCATCACCCGTACCTAGGTGTGGAGTTCTCTGATGACCTCAGATGGAACACTCACATATCCCACCTATCTGCCAAATCTAACCGTATATTAGGTTTTATCAAGAGAAATCTGTATAAATGCTCAGAGAAAACTAAACAATCGGCTTACTTTGCACTAGTCCGCCCTAATCCCGAATACGCGAGCGCTGCTTGGGATCCATACACCAAAAAAATATTAACGAACTTGAGAAAACACAGCGACGAGCAGCGAGATTTGTAATGGGTAACAACAGTCGGGAAAGCAGCGTAACATTAATGATGAAAACACTCAAGTGGGAGTCCCTAGAAGTAGAGCGCCGCAGAGAGGTCAGCCGCCTAGCAATGTTCTATAAATCTGTACATGGAGAAATAGCCCTTCCTTTGCCGAGCCACCTCGTTCACTCAATCAACAACACTCGTGGCCACAGTGAACGATTTATTCAGGTGCCGGCAAGGACTCAGGTTTATGCTAACAGCTTTTTTAATAGAACAGTAAGGAACTGGAACGGACTAACCGAAACAGTTGTGTCTGCAGCCACGGTGGATACTTTTAAATCTAGGCTGGGCAGACGACTCTAAAAATTCCCTGTAGTGCTATGCCATATGCCCCCGTCCCCTATATTGGCGTAATGACCGTATGGTTTTTGCCAATTATTATATAGTCTATAGACATAGATTGATAGACTCAGTCTCAGAAAAAAAACAATTTCTGATCATTTTCCGACATAGACACACGTAGATAGAAAGGGTTGGACTCTCGATAAGCCAAAAGACTTCCTTGTCCACCTGCCATCTACTAGTACTAAGTCTAATGATCTAGACTAGACTAGAGTTAATTCTCTTAGACTTGGTCGACTCTTGGAGTTGGACTGGATCTGGGTTCGACTCGTATTGTTAAATCAACGATAAATCTTGTGACGCAAAGATATTACATAATAGCACTTACCAACAATTCAGCGTCAACACTTTAAAGGCTGTTTTAGAACTATACGCCGGCATATTCTCCTTAGACTGTGTAAGTAGGTCCCGTAAATGTGCATAAATATCTCCAGTGGCGTTACCGTACCGTTCAGATCTATTATTGAACGAGGGAGCAGTTATTATTATCAATTCAACAAGGAGTTACCTGTGGCTTTGCCCAAGTTTTGCTGAAAGGAAATCTAAATCGTTGTCAAATACATTTTTATTTGCTCGACAATTTAAAAAGATTTAACAAGATTGCCATCCAGACAATTAACTCTAGATGGCAGGTGGACAAGGAAGCCTTTTGGCTTATCGAAAGTCCAATACTTTTTTTCGTACTTTTTATCTACGACTACGTGTATCCCGCCCTTTTAAGGTATGTGTCGATTTTATTTTAAAACATATTCACGCTACTAGCACCAACACAATCAGGAGATAATCTGTTCCATTCATTTACAGTCGTTTGTGAAAATGAGAACTTTCTTATATCTAATCTACACTGCTCAATTTGGGACGTAAAAGAACCACTGAGGACGACAAGCACCCTGGCAGTGACCACCCTCAGTGCCAGCATAGAAAGGTCGGCTTGGCGATAATGTTCTGAAAAAGGCTGGCTAGTTGAATGAGACCTCATAAGATCATAACATTGTAACCACAATATATACAGACTAGTCAGTTAATAGAACATTGCCGAGTGCTGGAAACAACTAGGCAACTAGGCTCCTTTACTAATGTAACTTTTTGTCCTCATGGTCTGGCTCTGCTTCTGGTAATAACAAGTCCTGACGAAAGTTGTTCAAGTGACGTCTGTCGGACACCCCCTATAATGACCATGAACTTCAATGTAAACAAAATAGTTATCGTTTTTTTTAAATAAAACCTGCACACTTAGTTTGTGTGTCTTGCCACCAATATGATGTAGCATTTTAATAAAATTATTTAATTTCTTTTAGAACAATTAATATACACGATGCTCCCCGACGATTAGAGCACACTGCCATCTATCGTACTGCCGATATTTAAAACAATGATCGGTAGATGGCAGAAGCATCGCAATGAAGCAAGGAGCATGCGTGAACCAATCAGCTGTAAGAAAACTTCTGCGGAATGTTTATGCAAGAAGCATTTTCGTCTTCCTAGTTATATGTGGTGACTTCAGAATGTTGGACGACGACCAAAGTCACGTCTCAATGAAAACTATGGACAATGCGAGTATTCCAAAGATTTGTTTGCACTTTCATGTTGGTTAAACCTAAATAAAAGTTACTTACGAGTCGATATCTACCGTATCCACCCCCTTGATTAAGTTGATTAGAGTTGAATACACCAGTGGCAGTGCCGTCCGTGGCAGTGCTAGTCTGTGGGTGGCTTCATCATGAAGTTCATGGTCGTTAAAAGGGATGTCCGCCAGACGTCACTTGAACAACTTTCGTCAGGACTTTTTTATTATTACCGAATATGATTTGACTAGTGTAAAAAATGATCTAACATTGTATAGTTAAACTTTTAAAAATAATGTAAGTTTAATGTTTATTACTGGCAAGACAACTTGTTTGGCTTTATAATCTTATTAAGTTTTAGGCTTTTGTAATTTACATGTTGTAATTCACCTCATAGGCTCATTGTTCCACCTATGTCTATGATCGATATAGTCATAGTAGTTGGTTTCTAGATTCCGCAGGCATTGTTGCATTCCAAATGACCACGCGTTTGTGCTCAGTACAAACCATTTTTTTAAATGATCTTTATAATAATAACTGCATACTTCTACAGGTAAAGTATGCTGTTATTATTATAAATACAATGTATGTTTTAGTAAAATATGTGGCTGTTTTCTTATTTTTAGCAAATATAATATGTCACATACCATTAACCATTTCATTGTGTTTATGTTTACTATTTGATTTTTAGGTTTTTTGCATACACTGTGGGCTACCTGTCTGCTGACCCAGACTCAGCTGGGCCAGTCTGTAACGTCGCTCCCTCCTGTTGCTGGGACTGTCAGCTGGAACCACAAGTCTTGTGAGCTGGTCTCCAAGACATCAGTACATAGATGATGGCTGCTATACAGATGAACAATGACAAGAGCCAAGTGTCCCGGTTGTTTTCTAGTCCAGTTACATCTGCAGAGAGAGAAGCATGCCTAGATGATGGCAAAGTGAATGATGTGTCAATGTGTGTACAGGAATTGCCAACAGAAAGGTGTGACATAACAAGCAAGAACAAGGAAAATGGGTACGTCCAAAATGTTTTCAGTACAAGAATTATGGTACTTACTAACCCATGTCTGTAGGTGATAAAATACAGGCTCGGTAGTGTAATGGTTAATATACCCACCTGGCATGCCATGGTAGAGGCTTGAACCATTGGTAAAAAACATGGCTCTTAAAATTGAGAACTGTATCTCGTGAGACTCTGAGATAACATTAACCTGAGGTTATTACCTGGAATCAACCAAAGGTGGTAGTTATTAACTGGAAGTTGCTGAATCAGTTATCTTGAATGTGGGAACTATGCGAGTGTGCCGGACATTAAAGGGCCTTGTGGTTAACGTAGCTAGACAAGCAGGCCTTCTGTTATAATAATGATATATAAGTGATGGTTACAAATATTTTAGTAATAGTTGGAACTAAGCACATGTGAGAAATGTAATACTACTAGTAATTGACCTATTGCTTTTCTGTTACTTTGCACAGTTTCCACCACATCAACATTCAGTAGTGCCATAGGTTGTTACTGTTAGGTAAATATTAATCAGAAGCCAGGATGTATTTTTGTTTACATGTTCTTTACATAAGCCACCCTCACCAGACATCAAAAGAGTTTGGAGTACTACTGGCTTCTTTCGTGTTAGATCAGGACTACAGTCAAAAGACAATGAAGGCTGCCAGATGTTTACACAGAA
This sequence comes from Escarpia spicata, assembly GCA_963995525.1. Taxonomy (NCBI): domain Eukaryota; kingdom Metazoa; phylum Annelida; class Polychaeta; order Sabellida; family Siboglinidae; genus Escarpia; species Escarpia spicata. The sequence goes on along the minus strand of OZ023218.1, from coordinate 25,322,161 downwards.
GGACACACAGGGATTAATTACTGGCTGTAACTGTTGACTGAGTAAAGTTCATTGGTCATTTGAAGCCAATTCACCAAACAACTATCCTTTTCCCATATCAGGTTCAAAAGGCAGGCATTCATTCACATGTCTTACTCATGGCCCAACATACACACACACACATATATATATATATACATATATATATCATATATTATATATATATATATATAGTCCCAAATGTTAAAACAAGAAAATCGACTGTTAAAAAACATAATAGTAATGATAAGGTCGGTCAGATGTGAAGTGTAAAGAGCACTGAATCGAACACAGGTTCAAATCCACTACGGAATTGAAATTGACCATTAGTTCCGATTCTGGAATCAGAAGAATGTTGATTGAACAATAGTAATATTTTTAATCATCTGTTTAAATATGATTGTGCACGCATGTTTTCAAGTGCGAAAAACTGTGAGTTGGAGTTGAATGTTTCCTTAGGTTTTAAGTTGGAATTGATAAATTGGAATACATTTTTTTATTGGCTGGAATTGGAATTAACAAAATGGAATTTATCCTATGACTGATTTGAATGGTCCTAAGGACTGGATACTGCAGTATCCGCAACTGGATATCACATTATCCGCTACTGGATATACAAAAAGTTACCAGTACCTTTAATAGTGTGTGTTGTGGACTTGTGGATACAGTTTGGATGAGGCTACAGACGAAGATGGCGAGCAGGCTGAGGTGAGGAGGAGAAGCTCCTCGGTACTGGAGGCCAAAGAGCGTGCACACAACTTCCTGCGGGATGAACTGCAAAAAGCACAACAGGTGCCGTAATAATACACTCGCACTGAACATATTATTATTAGGATAAATTTGTAAAGCGTCAAGTATATGGGTTAAAAACTTACTCAAAGGTGCAAAAAATAAACACAGATCCATTCAGGGGTGTTGCATGAAAATAACTTACAATTAGTGTTGATAAAAATTATGCATCCTTGCTTAGAATTGTTATTCTATGCAGTTAGAACTTAGCTGTGTTTTTGTAACCAGTTCCAAGCTAGTGCATGAAGATAAGGTCTTAGGAGTGATTATAATCAGTTGATCATTTTTACACTGCTGCATGCAACTTTGCTTATGGTTTAAAGGTCAATAAAATGGCTTTTAAACAGTATTTTAGTATTGGTTATACTTATGATACTGTTGTCCCAAATGCAGCAAGTTTTTGCTAGTTGTAGTTATGTACAATTGACCTATCTGTCATGTGTCCAATTGCCTAGCAACAAAGTCCATCACCCTTACAAAATAGCTGACACACATATGGCAATCTGTCAGACATTCCGTCTAATTTTGTTGTTGACATTCTGGCCCCACATGTTCTTTTCGACAAAAAACTACTTGTTTGGGTGATATAATAATTAATAATATAGTACAGAGATCATGCTGCCTCAGTAATGTAATGCATATACATATATTTTACATTGTTGGCAAGACCAAACCTAACGCAATTCACGCACACAACTTTGATTAAGATGTCAGTTTTTGGATCTTTCAATGAATCTCAACATTCTTAAATTCTACTACGTTTGTACCGCAGCACATAAATCTATGTGAAAAGCATCCTTACGAGCATGTGTTTTTATGTGTGCCTAGCAGTAATATTTGTTTGAATAACGGTCCAGTTGACCTTTAGAATGACATTGACCCTTGTGTTGTCAGGAGCTGAAGCTGAAGGACAAGGAGTGCCAGAAGCTGCAACAGGTCCAGGAGAAGATGGGAGAGGAGCTGGAAGAGTTGACAGCCAGTCTCTTCGAGGCAAGCAACCTTCTCAAATCACACCCATTCTTCTTTTCTCAACTGTGGCATGTGTCCAGTTGCATTGAAATTACACTAACACATCCTCACGCGCCAGGGGTGGTAGTTAACTACAGCCTGGCAAATATTCTATGCCGTGTACGGAAGGAAGTTAGTTGTCCTTTGTCATAATAGTTGACTCCACCAGTCACAACTGTAACCATGAGAACCAGTAGATTCTCATGTCTCACATCGAAGGGTGACTTCAAGAAGTCCTAATATAATTATATTGTAATTATAATTCTGACCATTCACATGAGCCAGTGGAAGTGCATTTTCTAATAATGACTTCTACTTCCCGAACATTGCATGTAACATCAGCCACGATTGGCTAAAACCGAAATCGCTGATTCTAGAAGGCAACAAGATGATTGGCTCAGCATAACTTCAGCACTTATATGGTTTGGTCTGCCAGTGGGTACTGGGACTGATGTAATCAGCAGCACCTCCGGCATGCAAGGATGCACTAACAGCATACTTGCATCAACCTTTACATTACTGCACCAGCAATTAGTTTCATAGGCAATCATGGTGACGGATGTATGCCTCTATGAAAACACATCTCATTGTTTGCAAAAAGAACCACTATACAGTAATTTTGTTTGGAAAATAAACTGCACAAAAGTAACATTGGCATTATAATAATGTAGTAAGTTTCATTGTAGGAAGCAAACAAGATGGTCCAGGATGCCAACATACAACGAATGCAGGCAGAAAAATTGCTCAAAGAAGCCAACGCAAAGGTGTGTTTCATTATAATTTTCTTGAGAGAACTTGGGTTTGAATCCTTTGCTGCCGTGTCGAACCTTGGACAAGTTCGTTCACACTATGTTGCTCCAGTTCATTCAGCTGTATGAATGAGTACCTGGTGGATATTTGTGTATGAATAGTCATCGCGCCTTAATTGCAGCATGGCTGAATGCTTCCCAGAGAAATTGATCTGGTGTTCGATTGAACAGGTCTGCCAGGGAGTAAAGTGTAAAATGCTTTGAGCAGTCTTTGGGACTGGTTACTGTGCTATATAAGAACTTACCTTTACTTTTTACAGATTGACGTGTTGCAAGCGGAGGTGACCGCCCTGAAGACTCTGGTAATTACATCAACTCCCAGCATGCCAAACAAGCACCTGCACCCTCAACTCGAGCCCAAGAAGGATGAGTTTGTGAAGGGCCACCGCCGCTCCACCAGTCACCACAACTTCAGCAAGGAGATGAGGGTGAAAGAGGTGACCTTCCTACAAGAGGCGCCATCAGAGTCTCTCAAGCCCGTCCAGCGTGAGGTGTGAGCTTGTGGGTTAGCCAGTGTAGTAATTTGTAATAAGAAGTCTGCTGTGTTGAACGTGAGAAAATGGGAAATTGTTGAACATCAAAGAGTATTGCACTTAACTCAGCCCACCTTGGCATTAGTGCAAGTTGATCTTGTTTTGAAACTGGATGTTTTGTTTTCTATTTGAACATGCACTGGGGCGTGTCTTCTAAATTGCGAATGTTATTACAAGCTTACTAAGCACAATTTGACCGACAGTATACCTTCAACATAGTTATTATAGTCTTAAGAACAGTATATTAATAAATACATGAAAAAATATGTAGTGTTAAGAATGCTGTATTAAAAAAGAGGAACAGGCAGGCTTGTTAAACAAATTGAGCATCGTTTTGGGAACATTCATGCCGAGTTACTGGGGGTAATACCCGAGGTAGTACCTAGCCGCTGGTTACTTGTGCTACTGGAAGTATTACCCGAGGTAACAAAGGTGTTGTTGACTCACTAGTAGATGTTTAATCACTTTCATGATAACGTTTAGACAAGTCAGTTCATCAGGGCTTGCCTGCATTCTGAATGGTATTACAGGGGATATTTTAGTAAGTGATATTTAGAAGTTGGAATTGATCCCACAACTGACTACACCTTACAGAATTGAAATGTGTGATGGTGAACATGTGAGATTATAACTAGATTCCCAAACAGTAGAAGATACCACAGCCGAAAAGTGATAGCTGGCACCTGAAATTTCTATGTGCGTACGTCTGAATACATCACAGGCTTGAGTCTGTTCTACATTTCAGCTGGATCCTGTGTGTTTTGAGGAATTTCGCTGTTGGAAAGTGATGCCAACGATGGCTCAGTCTTGTGATTTTCTCTCTCACATTATCTCGGAGGACGTCTTGCCCTGTCTTGGATTTGCAAACCGTGAGGTATGTACGACACAACTGGGAGTGTGGAGCTATTGTAATACTTTAGCACTTGCAGTCACAGTTCATTGAGTTCAAGTTGGACAATAAGAATTATTTCAAGTTAGGTTTCTTTGAAAATACCAAAGAATGTGCAAAACTGTTGTTTTAAATTTAATATATTTCTACATCACATATGAATTACTGTTGTATATTTTAGATAGAATGTTGCTCATAATCTGGCTCAGTTGGTCATGAGTAATTCTTGGTAGTTTGTATGGCTTTGTACACGAATGCATGTCTTGTCAGGTCCAACATTGTGAAAATAACCCGAGTGGATCTTGTCTGGTCCACACATGGTCTATTAGTTTATGTGCACACATAATATACTATCAAAAGTCCTATGGATCTAGAGTCTGTCACAGACTCTAGATTCATAGAGTGTCACTAAAGTCCTATGAATCTAGAATATGTCGCAGACTCTAGATTCATAGAGTGTCACTAGGATAACAAAAAATGTACGATACTATCGCAGTGATATAGTAATAGTGACACACCTTCCACAGCAATAAAACTAACCTAGTAGTAAGTCTGCTTATTAGTGGGTGTTGGTAATTAAATCAAATGCAGTAAAAATCAACCCAAACACATTGTATTGAGATGGTTTCAGTCCATTTTTATAGTTTGATCAGAGAGGAGTAAAATTAAAAGTATTTAGATCAACTGTGCTTGCTTTTTGCAGTTGGCCCGGTCTGTGTTTGAGTGTGTCATGGACAACAGTTTGACTATCGAACCAGTGCCTGATAAACATCCTTCCCCTGGGTAAGTAGGCAGTACACAGCTGTCATAAGACGTGATCCTCAGTGTGGAATCATTCAGACAATGTCTTAATATATCATTTGTTTTAAGCGACTTTGTTGTTACAATGGTGACAACATATTGTTGTGAATGGCAATAATATACTATACAGGAATGCTAACTTGCAATATGTTGAACATCACCTTCCACTGCCCTAGTACGAATTGTGTGCATTGACTGCTACTGCGACGGCTCAGTATGATGATGCGTTAATGTTCCATTGTGGGTCTATTTTTATAGTAACAGCATTTGGAACCCTGCTCTGCAGCCCTTATGTAACCTATGGGGGCGTTTCCAAAAGCAATTAATCTGCAGCTATTGTCATACATTGCTGTGTGAAGGCAGTGCACTTAACACTTATAAACAAAGATTGTTTCATCTGATTGTCAGTTAATATAGGCATTAATTGCAATAGTACTGGTAGTACCACAGTGGAATGTTTGAATCATGACTGTTCAAGAATTGTGGTTGTATCTTTGTATGAAGTATTCTGTTATTTTGAGAAAGTAGCAAACAGTAGCTGGAAATGGCATTTAGGTTCGTAGGGGTGAGAGTATACGGAGAATGATGAAACCTCTGTTTTCTCTTTGTGGCAGGTTACCACAAAGTGCAGATGACCCATCCTGGTATAGTTTGTTTTGTTTGTTACTAACTGTCTTTTGCACATGTAGTTAGTGTTTCTGTGTGTTAACATATTTGCAAACATGTTTTTTGTAATTTTCATATTTGTGGAGTTTCATTTTTCGTTGCATGCAAGTTGAACACATTGGTACGGTAGTTTGTTGAAAGTTGTAAGTTTGTGCTATTTGGTGAAACTGGGGAGTAATCTTCAAAGGAGCAGTTTAGATAAGTAAAGTCAACACAATGAGGTAGTCTGAATGACTTATTGTAAGTATGTTAATGTAAAGTTAAGGTTTGTTTAATTGAAAGACTTGCTAGGTAAGCTTAGACTTGTTCATAACCTGCTATAAATGCATGGGGTGCTTCACATTAACAATTTTTTTTTAATCATTTTCATTTGATTTAAACTAAAATAAATATAAACTATGTCTAATGATGCACATAGTTAACTGATTAAGTAGAGTATTATCCTGTAGATGTTGTGGCATCTTGAAATTGTTCACATCTGTACTTGTATTAGTCTTAGAGCTTTGATCTCGATGTAGAATTGTTTTCTTATTATCTTTGTTGCATACAACTAGCGGTGTAGAATGTCTCTGGACTGTGGCTACTACTTTATCACCATTCCTTTCTACATATTTTTTTTCTGCACTGACACATTCCACAAAGCAGTAGAATGTGTTTTGGTGGTATTCATTTTGGCACACATGTATGCTGTCTTGTGTATTAACTAACTTGAGCACACTGTTTAATGCATGCTTATTTGAATACACGCTACATTGTGCGCACTGAATACTAATGCACAGGTGTGTTTGGGCAGGTGTCATTTACTCACATCAGTTTCTGTAGACGTGCACTTGGTACGTGGTATGCATATTACATAGGTTAAGGTTGGGTTTGATTGATAGAAGAAATAGTCACACTAGATATGAGTCACTGCCACCTGGGTGTGCACATTCACACAGTGCTTGCACATTCACACAGTGCTTGCACATTCACACAGTGCTTGCACATTCACACAGTGCTTGCACATTCACACAGTGCTTGCATATTCACACATTCCTTGCATATTCACACATTCCTTGCACATTCACACAGTCCTTGCACATTCACAGAGCTTGAAAATAACGTACATAAAAATTTATCTGGCGTTAATTCAAAGTGTATGTATTGGCTGCTGGATGTTTGTACAGAATGCCTAGTGGTAATTCAGTGTTCAGACGGTGATATTTTTAAATAGAAGGTTCCAGAAACTTTGACAACACCAAATATTAAATCTAAGTGATTGTTGGAGCTGTTATTGCATTGAATTAAGCTGAATTAGGTTTTCAATATTGGTAATTCAGAAGATAAAATTAAAAACTGGTAAACATTGGAGTAAACTGTTGCAGGACGAAGTCCTGTGTTTAAAAGCTTTGCATGTGTGTGTGTGAATATGCATGCACTTACATTCGTTTCATGCATTAGCCAGGTATAACGTTTACTACTACTACTACCTGATGCTGGACTTCCACTAAGCTTGTGTTTCAGTCAAGTTTGCGGTCAAGTACTTGTACTTGCGTTTCAGTACTTGGACTTTTTGAGTTGACACGTACAGTGCTCGTACTTGGTCAGTTCTCTGTTGTACTTGCCAAAATATCAAGTACATTTCAAGTGCATACCTTGTGTATTTAGAATACAAACTAATACCTGTGTACCATTTTGCTTGTGTGATACACAACACTCAGTGCCACTCCTGATTATATCTACAGTTAATATTAATTTTTTTCTAAAATATAATATTAGTGAATATCATTATGACTGAATTGGAGTTGTACTTTACCTAATGTACTAGTACTTCGAATTGTACTTGATAAATTTATGGGCTGAAGTACATGTACCTGACCTAATGTACTTGGGTCAGTTGTACAGTGTAACCTCTGTATTAAAGTCACCGTTGGGACCCAACAGAAGTGACCTGACTAACGAGGTGATCATATTAGCCTGATTAATTTCCTATACTTTACTGTATATGGAACAAATTTGGAACTATCCTAGGGTGACCTTAATTATGAGGTGGTGGTATTACCGAGATGACTGTAAAGCGAGGTTCGACTGTATTTGATCAAGTATACTTGACCCTGATGCTGGACTTCCACTAAGCTTGTAATGAAGTGGACCTTTGTTGGACCAGTGGTGTATACAGTGAATTGTGTGTGTGTCTTCAGTAAATGTGCCCTGGTGAACTCGAACTGTGCGTGCAAGTACAGAATCAAGTTAGATGACTCCAAGCAGTGGTACTTCATCTCACAGCTCGCACGGAACAGGGTAGGTTGGCTTCACAATCTTCCGGTTCATCGACAAATTGACCTACTTAATCGCGGTGCTAAAATAGTCATCTGAGACTATCTTAAGTGCTTGCTTGAATCCATATTTATTTTTCAAAATAACTATGGCAGTTTATAATCCATTTCCTATGAGTCTGGTTCTTATCAGTTCCAGGTGTAACTACTCCTACTTTTGATCTCATGTCCTGGTATTGTCATATCTGCCATATTCACATTCTATTTGGCCCTGTGTGTCTGCCTGTGACCCATACCCACTCAGTTTCACTGCCCACTGTAGTTGTTGTTGTGGTGTAGTGTACAGCATGTCGTGTCTTGTCGTTCCTGGTTCAATTCCTCTTGCTCTCATTTTCAACCTTGGGCAAGTTTGTTCATAGCTGTAGGAATGAGTACCTGGCAATACACAGTGGTGAATATTTGTGTTCGAGTAGTCTTCGTGCTGTATTGCGGCATGGCTGAAAGCTTCCCAGAGAGGTCAAGATGTTATTCGATTGAATAGGTCTGTTAGGGAGTAAAGTTCTTTGAACAGTCCTAGGGACTGGATACTGCGGTATATATATATAAATGTACCTTTAATGTGCTCCTGAAATAGCACAACTGTTTGGTTCAGGAGTCTATGGTGTTGTCTTTGTTTCAGATCACAGCAGTGTGTGATTTCATGACATACATCAGATACATCACCCAAGGCCTCGTGAAAAGTGACAGTAGGTCTTTTGCCAACTGTTTTCAGTGCAATGATTAGGTGTTACTGTAAGAGACATTCTTGTGAAATTGCACTATCAGGCATAAAAAATAAACAATTACCAGTCCAAGAATATTTTACTGGATGACTTTTATAAATGATGAAGTTTGTAATGGTAGTAAAATCTTTATTTCACAATGTTGACGTTGGCAAATTTGTAGCATGAATTTCAATTGGCCATCAGAAGCACATACTCTCACATCTACAGTTATATAATTTTAAAGAGCAAAATACAATTCACAACACTATATTGTATTAAACAAATAAAATAACTAAATACAAAAGTCATTCAATTCTAAAAACAATTAAATATCAGTCAATTTACCAATTTTAGAAAGAAAAAAGGACAACATTGTAAATACAAAATAATTATAATCAATTTACCAGTAGAATATCAACATTTATAAAGCACATCAACTGTTCACAATGTCTAACATCATTCACTATGCTGTCCTGACTTCTGCAGCCAAATAAGTTCACTTGTGATATCAAATGTGTAACAGTGTACTATCTGTTTTGCAGTTCGGTACATGTATTGGGAGATCGTCCGACTTCGCCAGCAGATGGCGCTAGCTCGCCTCGGCCTAAGTTGATGATGTAGTCACCAGCTGGAGCCACTGTGCTGTGAAGTAATCCTAGACATAGCATTATCAATTCCAGCTAAACTATAGAACATTGCTGGCTCAGCCTGGCTGGGTGAACTGTATATTTTGTTTGGCAGGCAGTGACATGGTAGGATCAGTCTGCATTTGTAGTTATCCTAATAAAATGTTAGTCTGACTTGCGTACAAAGTAAATGCAGTTTTAACAGTTTTGTCAGCAAGCATTTAAAGTGGTTATTTTTGTTTGATATATGTATTTCTCACCCACAAATATGGAGACACGGATATTTATAGAAGCATGTGACATCTATATTTGTGAAAGTCAATGAAAAGAAATTTGTGTACACTTCATGGCAAAATGTACATGAAAAACCAAACGTGTGCCTGATGAATTTTGTCAAATCTTGCTTTGAAGCTTTCATAAGTAATTAGCAGTAATGTTTAATTCGTTCTGTTTAAACGTGTAAATTATTTGTAGTTAGTGAATGACATAAATTAGGCATGATTGAAAATCAATTGAAAATTTAATACAATAATAAGAGAGGAATCTCCCTCAGCTAGAAAGCTGATGTACATAGATTTAATGAAGAGGTCCCTAGATTCATGTTACCATTACGTTTGTACATACTTTTGTGTCGTATATACTGTGGAATCCAGTAAGAACCATGAGTTGTTATATAAATTGATAATGTAAAAAATAATGGTGAATATGGAGCCAAACTGTGCAATATCTGCAATGATCTTAAATATTTTTCTGTACCAAACTGCTTCAAAAATGTCTCGCAGGGTGTGATACTGACAATGTCTCCACATGTACAGACGTATGCTGTCTGGTTATTGGTAGAGGTACAGGGCTACAGCAATTACCTGGTCATTGTATTGAAACAAGCGTATGAGTGAGTGATAATTACAAGGACTATTTGCTGGTATTTGACCTGAGAAAATGCTATTGTTTAAAAGCAGTATTCAGTATGTTTCAGTGGGTTTCTTTAAATGGATATTAGATATGTACACTGATAACGTTTTGGTTATAGAAATCTTGTATTGGTATTTTCTAAAACAGTTACAGTATGAGTACGTGTCCGGCATGTGTCCGTGTAACCTCAAAAGTAGCGTTGAGTACCAACAGTAAGCACAATACAAATTGACTAGTCTGGTATTATGGACTGGATACTGCGCTATATAAGAATTTACCTTGTGCTCCGAGATGTTGGACCTTCTAGCTATATGTTGGTAACCTGTGGTCATGTATGCTATATGTTGGTAACCTGTGGTCATGTATGCTATATGTTGATCACCTGTGGTCATGTATGCTATATGTTGATCACCAGTGGTCATGTATGCTATATGTTGGTCACCTGTGGTCATGTATGCTATACGTTGATCACCTGTGATCATGTATGCTATATGTTGGTCACCTGTGGTCATGTATGCTATATGTTGGTCACCTGTGGTCATGTATGCTATATGTTGGTCACCTGTGGTCAAGTATGCTATACGTTGATCACCTGTGATCATGTATGCTATATGTTGGTCACCTGTGGTCATGTATGCTATATGTTGATCACCTGTGGTCATGTATGCTATACGTTGATCACCTGTGGTCATGTATGCTATATGTTGATCACCTGTGGTCATGTATGCTATATGTTGGTCACCTGTGGTCATGTATGCTATATGTTGATCACCTGTGGTCATGTATGCTATATGTTGATCACCTGTGGTCATGTATGCTATATGTTGGTCACCTGTGGTCATGTATGCTATATGTTGATCACCTGTGGTCATGTATGCTATATGTTGATCACCTGTGGTCATGTATGCTATATGTTGATCACCTGTGGTCATGTATGCTATATGTTGATCACCTGTGGTCATGTATGCTATATGTTGGTCACCTGTGGTCATGTATGCTATATGTTGGTCACCTGTGGTCATGTATGCTATATGTTGATCACCTGTGGTCATGTATGCTATATGTTGATCACCTGTGGTCATGTATGCTATATGTTGATCACCTGTGGTCATGTATGCTATATGTTGATCACCTGTGGTCATGTATGCTATATGTTGATCACCTGTGGTCATGTAAGCTATATGTTGGTCACCTGTGGTCATGTATGCTATATGTTGATCACCTGTGGTCATGTATGCTATATGTTGGTCACCTGTGGTCATGTATGCTATACGTTGGTCACCTGTGGTCATGTATGCTATACGTTGGTCACCTGTGGTCATGTATGCTATACGTTGGTCACCTGTGGTCATGTATGCTATACGTTGATCACCTGTGGTCATGTATGCTATATGTTGGTCACCTGTGGTCATGTATGCTATATGTTGGTCACCTGTGGTCATGTATGCTATACGTTGATCACCTGTGGTCATGTATGCTATACGTTGATCACCTGTGGTCATGTATGCTATATGTTGATCACCTGTGGTCATGTATGCTATATGTTGATCACCTGTGGTCATGTATGCTATATGTTGATCACCTGTGGTCATGTATGCTATATGTTGATCACCTGTGGTCATGTATGCTATATGTTGGTCACCTGTGGTCATGTATGCTATATGTTGGTCACCTGTGGTCATGTATGCTATACGTTGATCACCTGTGGTCATGTATGCTATACGTTGGTCACCTGTGGTCATGTATGCTATATGTTGATCACCTGTGGTCATGTATGCTATATGTTGGTCACCTGTGGTCATGTATGCTATATGTTGGTCACCTGTGGTCATGTATGCTATACGTTGGTCACCTGTGGTCATGTATGCTATACGTTGATCACCTGTGGTCATGTATGCTATACGTTGGTCACCTGTGGTCATGTATGCTATATGTTGATCACCTGTGGTCATGTATGCTATACGTTGATCACCTGTGGTCATGTATGCTATACGTTGGTCACCTGTGGTCATGTATGCTATACGTTGGTCACCTGTTGTCATGTATGCTATACGTTGATCACCTGTGGTCATGTATGCTATACGTTGATCACCTGTGGTCATGTATGCTATACGTTGATCACCTGTGGTCATGTATGCTATACGTTGATCACCTGTGGTCATGTATGCTATACGTTGATCACCTGTGGTCATGTATGCTATACGTTGGTCACCTGTGGTCATGTATGCTATACGTTGGTCACCTGTGGTCATGTATGCTATATGTTGATCACCTGTGGTCATGTATGCTATATGTTGGTCACCTGTGGTCATGTATGCTATACGTTGATCACCTGTGGTCATGTATGCTATACGTTGATCACCTGTGGTCATGTATGCTATACGTTGGTCACCTGTGGTCATGTATGCTATACGTTGGTCACCTGTGGTCATGTATGCTATACGTTGATCACCTGTGGTCATGTATGCTATACGTTGATCACCTGTGGTCATGTATGCTATATGTTGGTCACCTGTGGTCATGTATGCTATATGTTGATCACCTGTGGTCATGTATGCTATACGTTGATCACCTGTGGTCATGTATGCTATATGTTGGTCACCTGTGGTCATGTATGCTATATGTTGGTCACCTGTGGTCATGTATGCTATACGTTGATCACCTGTGGTCATGTATGCTATATGTTGGTCACCTGTGGTCATGTATGCTATATGTTGGTCACCTGTGGTCATGTATGCTATATGTTGATCACCTGTGGTCATGTATGCTATACGTTGATCACCTGTGGTCATGTATGCTATATGTTGATCACCTGTGGTCATGTATGCTATATGTTGGTCACCTGTGGTCATGTATGCTATATGTTGGTAACCTGTGGTCATGTATGCTATATGTTGGTCACCTGTGGTCATGTATGCTATACGTTGGTAACCTGTGGTCATGTATGCTATACGTTGATCACCTGTGGTCATGTATGCTATACGTTGATCACCTGTGGTCATGTATGCTATATGTTGATCACCTGTGGTCATGTATGCTATATGTTGGTCACCTGTGGTCATGTATGCTATATGTTGGTCACCTGTGGTCATGTATGCTATATGTTGGTCACCTGTGGTCATGTATGCTATATGTTGGTCACCTGTGGTCATGTATGCTATATGTTGGTCACCTGTGGTCATGTATGCTATACGTTGATCACCTGTGGTCATGTATGCTATACATTGATCACCTGTGGTCATGTATGCTATACGTTGGTCAAATGTGGTCATGTATGCTATATGTTGATCACCTGTGGTCATGTATGCTATATGTTGGTCACCTGTGGTCATGTATGCTATACGTTGATCACCTGTGGTCATGTATGCTATATGTTGGTCACCTGTGGTCATGTATGCTATACGTTGATCACCTGTGGTCATGTATGCTATACGTTGGTCACCTGTGGTCATGTATGCTATATGTTGATCACCTGTGGTCATGTATGCTATACGTTGGTCACCTGTGGTCATGTATGCTATATGTTGATCACCTGTGGTCATGTATGCTATATGTTGGTCACCTGTGGTCATGTATGCTATATGTTGGTCACCTGTGGTCATGTATGCTATATGTTGGTCACCTGTGGTCATGTATGCTATACGTTGATCACCTGTGGTCATGTATGCTATACGTTGATCACCTGTGGTCATGTATGCTATATGTTGATCACCTGTGGTCATGTATGCTATACGTTGGTCACCTGTGGTCATGTATGCTATACGTTGGTCACCTGTGGTCATGTATGCTATATGTTGGTCACCTGTGGTCATGTATGCTATACGTTGATCACATGTGGTCATGTATGCTATACGTTGGTCACCTGTGGTCATGTATGCTATATGTTGGTCACCTGTGGTCATGTATGCTATACGTTGATCACCTGTGGTCATGTATGCTATACGTTGATCACCTGTGGTCATGTATGCTATACGTTGGTCACCTGTGGTCATGTATGCTATATGTTGGTCACCTGTGGTCATGTATGCTGGAGTGCTACTGTGTAAGACCATAAGTTAGTGACAAGGTTTGAGCAATAGCAGATCGCTGCCATTGAGAGACAGTTATGTGGTGTTTCTCCTATGCATATTGACTAGTCTGGTATTATGGTCAAGTTCGAGCAGGATTCAATGAGTTATATTCTCGCGGCAAGTAGACTAGGGTTGATACTGTCGTTGTACGAGTCCCTCAACATACTTGGACCACAGAGATTCTAATATGGAGTGTGCTACAGGTATGGGGTTACATTAGCCAGGGTGTCACCCTCTGCATGAACTGATATGTTCATCATCTGTATGAAAATACCTTTGTCAAATGGTGAGTTTTGTAATGATTTGTGCTCACAGTGTGTAATGTGGAACACATTCTGTTCAGTGCTCATGCACCACTATGTTGGTTTACGTGTGTGATGTCTGACTATGCAAATGAGGAACTATTCAAAGTCTATATGCATACAAAGTCAAACAACACTTGGCTGGTGACTACAGAGAGCAAACTCTGCCTCAAAGACCTGTTTGACTTGTCTACTGCACATATCCCTGTTATCAGTGATTTTCTATTGCACAGAGAATTTTCGTGAGAGAGTTTTCACCGGTGCCTTATCATGTTGGTCTGTACGTGATAGATTATTTGTTGTGGTATGTCATATTTGATAGCTATTGCTTGAGAGACAGTGATGTGAGGTCTCCAAGAAATACTATTGATGATAAATAAGAGCATTCGACCTTTCATACCTTTATAATGCAATAACATATTAGGCAGGTGTTAATTCTATGCAGGTTCTAGATAGTTATTTCTCACCCAACTCGGCAAAGTGGGTATTAGTTGTAAAATGGAGTTTTGTACGTTGTTGGATTCCACAAATGTTGCACTTTAAAATTATATTTGTTGAAATGTCTTCAGTAGTTTTTTATTTGTAGCTAAAATCAAAGCAGACTCAAAAACGACATTTTGAAAAACGAGGTAATTTTGACACGTTGTCTACTGCTTTTTTTAATAAGTGGGTTCATAAATGCACGAATGTTACTAGTTTTGGATTATTTGTCAACGAAAATAAATTGAACATTGATTATGCCAAAATCACACAACTGATTGGACATGATTGTGACAGCTATTTTTTAGCTCATGTGCAGAATAGGCCTGTGTCATTTAATATCAGGTTCACTGTTGCGGGTCACATGTTCACAGTCCTCAAGTAGAATGTTATGTAATAATGTGACGTTTTGTAGTCGAGGATCAAATCCTAATTAGATCAACGGGCACACTGGAAAAATAAATTGGCGGTTCTTATTAAATATTTGTATGAAGATTAAGAGAGCCCTCTTAATCATGTAAACATACCTGAGCTGCATACATCTTTATGGTTGACGACGCAAGTATTTTGTGACATTGTACTGTTTTCAAGGCATAAGCTACACACTATTTTTTAATAAATATCTCTTGCCATGTATATCTGTTTTCAAATCTGTGGAAAGAATCCACCAAAGAGAAGTAGCAAGACGTAATAAATTATGTATTTTTACAATGATTCAGATATAGTTTTGAGTAACTAACATAATCGTAATGGGACATGTTTGCAACATGTGAATAACTGTGAGTGTGTTGCTGTCTGACCATTAATGTGTGCGCAAGTGCAAGAGCTATGTTCCTCTCAAGACGCAGGTCCGTATTTGTAACAGAACATAGCAGAGGAATAAAGTTTCAGAAATGCAGATTTGTGTTCGATTATATTTCTCATCTTGCTTTGTATTTATTTGATGAAAAATGTAATCTACCAAATGTACTTATTATCCAGTGCAAGGCATGGGCAGTTAACTTGAAAAGTTAATATTAAATAACAGTTAACTCCAAAATTAATCAGTTAAATTAACCTTGCACATTTATCGTTATTTAAATTAACCACTTTTTCTTAATTAAATTAATAACTGATTCAATTAAAATAACAATTTACTTGTGTTAACTTATATTGTTTGCTGATAAACTAACATTACGTTATTCTTAGTTACTGATCTGGTCATAATTACGTGAACAGGTCATCGTGCTCTGTGCACTGTTTCATAATGTCACTTGATCTGATCGTCACTGCAGGTATATTGTTACGTTACATAATTCACTAACCGCTGCAAATAAAAACGCTGAAAAGTTCCCAGTTACATTCTGCCCTCGTGCAGTAACGCCTTCTGTGTCACCAGTTCTGTTGTAACACTTTTTGTGTTTGATTACCTACCCAGACCATTATAGTTTTTCATATCTGGCA
This sequence comes from Escarpia spicata, assembly GCA_963995525.1. NCBI lineage: Eukaryota > Metazoa > Annelida > Polychaeta > Sabellida > Siboglinidae > Escarpia > Escarpia spicata. The sequence goes on along the minus strand of OZ023218.1, from coordinate 25,305,796 downwards.
TACATATTTTGTGAGATATTGTATGCAATAAATGACTAAAAATAAGATAAAAAATGGTCAGCATGTCCAATCCAGTTTTCCTTGCACCTCATGCCCAAGAAAAAATACGAAAGATAGAACTGCTAAGCTAACAGTTTTTGGCGTCTGGGCGGTGTAATCTGAGTGCAACGATGCATGAGAAAAACTGTTCTCACACACCGGTTTGCCAGCCTGACAAGACCAGCTAACCAGCTGAAATTAACTAGGCGGATAATGTAAGGCGTGCTCAGAGGTGCCAAGTTATATCTTCCCAAATGTGGTAGATCTACCGGGTTTCATGATGTGATGGAGGTGGAATGATCAGTCACGAGGGGGAGTGCGTGCAGGGAAGGGAGTCCATGGGCCAGGTAATTGTTCAATTTTAGGGTAAATGTACTTTTATACCCTGCTGATGCTTATTGGCAGAACCCTGAGCTTATTTGTTATAATAATTGAACAAGAATTAATGTAGTTGTTAACGGTCATTTAATAATTGTAACCAACAGGAACAAACCAAATACATCACTCGATGAGATAAAGCTTAAGCGCTAAACAACTGATACTATCATCGAGGTACTGCAAACAATTATTAAATGACAAATCAGATTAGCAAAGGTGGGTGGTAATTTCCCCCCACCCCATATCAAACAATAATGTGTGTATATATATATATTCAGCACAAGTACAATAGACAATTGGACCTGCTAAACACAACTGTCTCCAACGTTATTATAACACGTACAAGGAAAACATAGGCACATACAAGTGCAGCAGGTTCATCAAAACCTGCTGCCAAAGAAATTAAATATAATTAGGTATCATGCAACAAAGTATCATGGTGGTAGTAAGGAGAGGGTGGTGGGTTGAAGTAAATCTTCCTTTGTGTTGAAACGGCAAAGACGTTCGCTGCTATCAGATTCCAACACAAAGGGACAGTCCACACCCAGCCTCGTTTTGATCCTGGGTGCTTACGTAATTCGGAACGTTGGTAGATTATCGTGACAACGGATCGTTGACGGATTATCCGCATCACATTGCATAAATACTATTTTGACATATGTAAAAATATTCATATTGTTGGTGCACTTTCAACGTAAAATGTTGGTTGGACAGCATGATTGGATTCGAAATAAGTAATTAAGTTATTAACCCATTTACCAGTTTGTGACGATTTAAAATCAGAGAAAATATACCGTGAAATATCGGTCTGGCGGTAGATTTCGGCACTAAAGCGATAGGCCGACTATCCCAAGACATTTTAAAAAGCGTGAAGTCTACCGCCAATGCGGTAGACTTGGCATATTTGCGACGGTATTAAGATATGTTGAAATCAGTCATGGAAAGGGGACATGCGACGGTGTTAAGATATGTTGGTCCATGAAAACAATGTTTCCAACATTTTCATAGGTTGAATGTATGTAGACAGGTCATGTCACAATTTCATGTATTTTCTGAAAAACAGACGCAAAAGTTCTAATGCTATAAATAATAGTTAAAATCAATGGTATAAGAAGTGGAAAATCGCAAAAGGCACAATTTTTTGGGTACTGCTAATTGCATGAACGGCATTTCACGAGCACATAAAACGATAGCTGTATGACCATCTGTCACATGTGTTAGTGATGTATGCTATGTTTACTGCATTCACCCTTCGACCTGCATTCAACGTGAACCTGAATTGATTCGACGTTGCTCAAACTGGCTCAAATTAGTTGCATTGGCGTTTGACGGATTCAAACAATAATATCATGAAATAAAAAAACTTTCAGATGATAATTAACTACCCGGCTTCAAACATTTCAATGTGTGTCCTGATATGTTTTTGTTTCGTTTGTATATAGTAGACAAAAAATAGGGTTTGACTTCAAATCTTGATGCATAGGTCCCCTTTGGCACAGAAGCTCCCCAAGGCCATAGAAAATAAATTATCCACACACAAGCTGTATCTTAAAATCCGACATGGCCACTGTCGGACATCTTGGAAAACGTGTCCGACTACTAACCCAGGAACCGTATTTCATAGAAACTATCATGATACATGTTTTCCAGCTAATTTGAGGTTCCTGAACTCATTTCAGGCATCGATTTAACATTTGGAATGCCTTTGAAGGTTAAATCTGGGACAAATTCAAAAGGTGACATTTTTAGAAAGTTTATGAAAGCTTAATTTAGAGGCATGGAAGCAAGAACTTCTAACTGAACGTTCTGTAATAATAATATTTATTGATTTCCAGATACATAAGTTCAGGTTTGGTAAGGTACTGAAAAGTTTATCCAGGTATTTTATAGAAGTTTGATATCTTCAGCTTCATGGATAATAAGTCCTTCCATTAGTCTCTCTCTGAATGTTTCTTGACATACCAAACTTCAGATAATAAGATTATTCTTAGTGGTATATAAATAGTATTCCCTTCATCCAGGACTAACCTGATGCCTCATCGATCTGTACCTCACTCATGTTACCAGTGTGGGAGCATGAACCTTTACATGTGCAGAGAAACATGCAGGTCTGTCCCTGCACGCAGCACTTACAAAGAGCCTTACAGTCTTTCTTACATAGGTAAATAACAAGCTCTGGAAAGTCCTGCTAAATGGTTGGAGTTGTGGTATAGACTGGAGTTGGCACAGAGTTTGGGGACACTTGCTGCCATCCCCATTCTGTTGGAGAGACTGGATCTGGAGCTTTGATGAGAGTATTACTCCACACGTGTCCACTCTGATAGGCTACTCTAAGGAGGTGCTGAGCATCGCTGCTTGGAGGCATGTGCTCGAAGTCTCTTCCTTTGTGGAAGAAGAGGAGAGAGTCTAGCAGCATCCACGGTTATGATGCCGTCGTCAGAGACACCATATAGCTGCATGACGAATCTCTCGACCATGGGTGTGTGAGTCTTGATCATCTGCAGGCTGGGGTTAGGGCAGGAGAGCAGCTTTAGAAGTAAGGTAAGGGACTGCCACACTGACCACGCCGTCATTTTGCCTTTGCCAAAGAACGCTGAGGTCGTGTCGCATCCCGTTAACGCATGAAATGCCGGCAGATGACATGGACTGGAACATACCTGACGTTTCGCCGCATTCCAAAGGCACTCCAGAGTTCATCAACTTCTGTCCGAGGGCTACAAAAGTGGAGACGCTTTGAACTACAATATCGCTGTCACTGGCCATGTCAACTCGGTCATCCAGTTTCTCGATGACACCAGCATGAGTCTTGAGCCAGTCGATGTGTTGTTCGTGCATCTGGTCACGTGGGATCTTTGAGAATGCTCGCCTTGTCTTCAGTCCCATGAAGTGACCACGCTGGAACTGAACATACAGTGCAGAATGGCGTTCTTGCAGTGTTGCCATGTCGCGGAGATGGATGGGCAGGTTCCGAGCATAGTGGATATGATCCAGTGCGAAGACCCACGGCATAAGAGAACCAAGGGTCTCCACATAGAGCGAGAAGTCAGCCGTGCGACATGACTTTACAAAGTGAAGAATGAGAAGATCCAGCTCCATGGACTTGAATTAGTAATCTGCTCGGGGCTGTGAGGAACACTGCTGCTTGAGCCATTCGTCAAAGGGCAGTGAGATGAGGTCATGCGACTCCGTATCAGCAGAAACACCAAGATTATCATCATTCGCCGCCTTATCAACATACCGATCATAAGCCTTCTTCATAAGCACATAGAGAGCAGCTACTGACACCTGGTGAATGTACCGAGTTCTACAAATGTGATGGACACCATTGAAGGATTGAGCTTTGCCACTAGTTGAGATATCGCTGTTGATGAGTGCTGTAGTCCACCCACTGCCATCCAACCAGTCACCAGACACACTCCACAGCATCTTCTCAGTGTGCATCGCACCCAGTGTCACCAGATATGAGTCTTCGCCATGCTCTGAACGGGGAAACTTCCACTGACGTTTCTTGGCCAGCGTGAAGAGGGGTTGATCGGCTACCATGACTGGTGTCTGCCCTGGATTGATGTACCTAATTGCCTGGCGGATGACTTTCACCCCATGCCAAACCATCATAGGGCTGTTGGAAGATTCGGTGAACAGAGGCAGCATGTATGACTTGGTTGGGGGAGTAGCAAGATGTTCTGTGATGCTGGCATAGTATGACTTGGTTGGGGGAGTAGTAGGAGATTCTGTGATGCTGGCATAGTATGACTTGGTTGGGAGAGTAGCAGGAGGTTCTGTGATGCTGGCATAGTATGACTTGGTTGGGAGAGTAGCAGGAGGTTCTGTGATGCTGGCATAGTATGACTTGGTTGGGGGAGTAGCAAGATGTTCTGTGATGCTGGCATAGTATGACTTGGTTGGGAGAGTAGCAGGAGGTTCTGTGACGCTGGCATAGTATGACTTGGTTGGGAGAGTAGCAGGAGGTTCTGTGACGCTGGCATAGTATGACTTGGTTGGGGGAGTAGTAGGAGATTCTGTGATGCTGGCATAGTATGACTTGGTTGGGGGAGTAGCAAGATGTTCTGTGATGCTGGCATAGTATGACTTGGTTGGGGGAGTAGCAAGATGTTCTGTGATGCTGGCATAGTATGACTTGGTTGGGAGAGTAGCAGGAGGTTCTGTGATGCTGGCATAGTATGACTTGGTTGGGAGAGTAGCAGGAGGTTCTGTGATGCTGGCATAGTATGACTTGGTTGGGGGAGTAGCAGGATGTTCTGTGACGCTGGCATAGTATGACTTGGTTGGGAGAGTAGCAGGAGGTTCTGTGATGCTGGCATAGTATGACTTGGTTGGGAGAGTAGCAGGAGGTTCTGTGATGCTGGCATAGTATGACTTGGTTGGGGGAGTAGCAAGATGTTCTGTGATGCTGGCATAGTATGACTTGGTTGGGAGAGTAGCAGGAGGTTCTGTGATGCTGGCATAGTATGACTTGGTTGGGAGAGTAGCAGGAGGTTCTGTGATGCTGACATAGTATGACTTGGTTGGGGGAGTTCCAGGAGGTTATGTGATGCGGGCATAGTATGACTTGGTTGGGGAGTAGCAGGATGTTCTGTGATGCCGGCATATTATGACTTGGTTGGGGAGTAGCAGGAGGTTCTGTGATGCTGGCATAGTATGACTTGGTTGGGGAGTAGCAGGAGGTTCAGTGATGCTGGCATAGTATGACTTGGTTGGGGAGTAGCAGGAGGTTCTGTGACGCTGGCATAGTATGACTTGGTTGGGAGAGTAGCAGGAGGTTCTGTGACGCTGGCATAGTATGACTTGGTTGGGAGAGTAGCAGGAGGTTCTGTGACGCTGGCATAGTATGACTTGGTTGGGGGAGTAGCAGGAGGTTCTGTGACGCTGGCATAGTATGACTTGGTTGGGGGAGTAGCAGGAGGTTCTGTGACGCTGGCATAGTATGACTTGGTTGGGGGAGTAGCAGGAGGTTCTGTGACGCTGGCATAGTATGCGGCGTATGATATCCACTCACCAGCTTCGAGGGTCTGTTTTGATAAAAGAATTCTGACTCGCTCCAACCATACGTAGCCTTCTTGAAGGATGCTGTAGAGAGGGCGAGAAGCTGGATAAGGACGACTGTTGGTCCTCAGAGCAGGAACGTGCAGCACTTCATCATTTGGCAGCGAGGCATCTGGATCCATAGTCGTGTACATAGCTGGCAAAGACCTTAAAGCCTTCTTCCCAATCTCAGCTGGATTGAGGATGTCGATGACATTCACGACGTCTTGTGTGTCTGACGAGAAGTGCTGGTGAGTACTGATGCATGTTCCATGGAGGGCTGATTTTGCCATCGTAGAGGATGGGTTGTGGTCGATGTTGTCAAAACCGCCTTGTGGTGAACACGTCTTTGACAGCCTGAGGTGGCACCACCAAACCGACCTGCTCCCAATGACCAATCACTGAATTTGCAGTATCTGTGTTCAACACTCTCAAACGGTCGCATGAGATGCACATTCCTCGTTGATGCAAAACATCGATTAGAGATTCACGGCCAGTTTGAAGATATACTTTTATAGCCTCATGCAACGAAGCTGGTGTTTCCATCTCTATGGTGTGACGAGCAACACTCCCAGGTTTCGTGGATCTGCGCCCAACAGAATTGAAAATGACCTGCTGCCCGATGGATGTTGCAACCTTGGACTTCTCAGATCCAGGAGGTGGATGATCGATACCTGGTCCATCAAGAAGCATGTGCAAGAATGGTCTCAACGTGGGTGGGATGGATTCAGCTTCATATGAGGTTGAGGAGGAACCCGTGAAAGCCTCCCTCATGTGTAAATATTCTCGCCGGAGGATCTTAGCTGCTTTGTGGAGGATGGAGACTTCAGCTGATATATTGTCTTTCATACCAAGTGCAGCGTTGGTTAGGTCATCGTTGAAAACAAGAGACCAGCAACGATGCATGTGTACCGGCTTGATGTAAGGAATCCTGCGCTCAATATCCTCTCTAAGGCGTGATGTATTGCATTTGATGTAGGGACAACCGAGAGCAGCGCGGTGCTTGTCATACAGGGACGTCAAGTCAGCCATTGCCAGTGATTAACCTGAATCACGGTTCTCTTCTATGAAGTCCAGTAACTCGTTGAGAACATGTGCTTGCATCACATAAATGTTATAAAAATGCCTCTAAATTCTGTTTTCATCAACTTGATAAAATATCAACTTTTATTTGTATAATATTTCACGGATTTGAACCAGTAAATATTATTATTACAGAACTTTCAGTCAGAAGTTCTGCTTTCATAAATTTTCTTAAAATGTCACCTTTGTGAATGTCCCAAGATTTGGCCTTCAATTGCATTCCAAATGCTAAATCAATGCCATAAATGAGTTCAGGAACCTCAAATTAGCTGGAAAACATATATCATAATAGTTTCTATGACATACGGTTCATGGTCTATGAGTCGGCTAGGTTTTCCAAGATGGCCGACGGCGGCCATCTTGGATTTTATTATACAACTTGTGTCTTTGGATAATTTTTTTCTTATGACCCTAAGAAACTTCATGTCTACTACTAATATGCCATGGAGTCACCATGTGATACACTATTTCATGTAAATTTAATATATTCCCTCGACCAACACCCATTAGTTAAATCCTAGATCCGCCCCAAAGTGCCAAAGTGAACGGGGAGTAAATTCAATGTTTTGTTGCTAGTCAAAATATCTCCCCATTATGATGCTGAAGAAAAAGCGACCATTGAAGTGTATTCGCGATATCGCAGATGTTTCAGTATAATTCAAACTTATTTCAATCAATGCAGCTGCATTCTGACAGAGAGCAAAGTGTTGTAATCTTACGTAGAATTAACAATCGTGAGAACTCTTGCTTCATGTTTAGTCTACCATCCTCGCTTGAAGCAACCAAGTCCACATGGTCGCCAATTAATATTAATCTATAAAGCCGGTCTTAGCATGTTGTGCTTGTTGCAAGTACATTTCTGGCAATTATATACACAATATGGCATGTGTCGACTGTTCGGTAACACGCTTCAACACAAATATTATGATTTCGTCTTCTCGTTAGGTGATAAACCAATTAGGCTGGTTACGGTGTACGATAAACGCGTTAGTGCACACGCGTTGCCCTTCATGCACTACCAGTGCGAACCGACCATGACATAAACAGGTCGAGCCGTAGAGCGCCGGACTGTCGGTCGAGGGGACGGAGTTTGAATCCTTCTACCGACCGCCGTTTCGAAACTTTGGGAAATTCGTTCATATTCCAAACTTTCCTTTTGTGTATTACAATATTCGGAGTAAGAAAAACAACGTAATGCGTTATCAAGGGTGACGGGTGTTGTAATAAACATCACCAATATGTGAACAAGTCAGATTTTTCGGCGCACGCCTCACAAAAATGGCAATGCCAGTCTACCAATCAAGAAAGACATACATATATCGGCATTCAGTGTGCCGAGGATTGATTTCTCCAACATTCCACGCTATTAGGTGACCTGTACATGCCGGCTACGGGGAAATCGCAAAGGGTTTGTTGTTGTCTTCCACACCCTTCGAGGCCCAGTGCTGATGTTATATAAACCTAAAAGACAATACCCCAATCATATTTTGGCGATATTTTGGCTATGCAGTGCCAAATGGACGTTGAACATGGTTTTTATAAAGATGTTGGTACTGTGAAACAACGAGATGCTCGTGGTCATTACGGCATCCAAATAGAATGTTCTAAAACATAACCATCGTTTTCACAAACATTGACCAATTATATTGGCATTGTATGTCTGTCTTGTATTTACACAAATCAAGATATCTGGTAAGCAATAGTACTTTTTGGATATCCATTAAAAATATAGCATATGACGTTTGGTATAGTTTGTGTGAAGTGTGAAAACGTGTCATGTAGAAAACATGCTATCATTTGGTGTTGAGGATTAGTCCAGAAAGTGAAAATAGGCCCATTCGGTTGTATGGCTTTTTTCCAAAGGTAATAGTATTGGTAGCATTCAGATAGCATCAGAAACTTTCACTTTTTGTATTTTCACAACCAAACAGTGTACTTCGTTACCAAAGGTGGCAGGTGTCGCAATAAACATCACCAAAAAGTGTTAATTTCCGGCGGACGCCACACAAAAGTGGTTGAAGAAGTGTTCACAATATTTAATAGTTTAAGCCTATGAACTACAACACATTTCATCTATCTGAAAACAAACAAAATGTTAGATAGAGAGTTAGACAACATTTTTGGTTTGATTTGCCAAAAAAGTGTCCACCACCGCCACCCACCCACCCCCTCACACAGTGTAAGGTGCTTTTAGATATTAGCATCGGTAAAGCTATAATGCGGACATGATTTGGGAACACATGGAACGATGTTGCACTCGTGGTTTCCTTTGATTACTATGATTATACAGTGTTTTGTTTCTTCAGACGATTCCAGAGTTTTCTGCCTCAGCATGTCTTCAGCTGGTATGGACATTGCTGATGTCAGCGTATTTCTGGGGTGTCTGCCTCTATTTTGCTTCACGTGGTCTGACTCCCACACTGCCTTCTTCGTCCAAGCAAAAGATCTGCATGCAGCCCCTCATCGATCCCCCTGTACCAGCGCCTGTGTGTCAACAACACGCTTGACCACCACTTCAACACGCCACAACTCTGAACACTAGACAGCCAGAGGCCGAGTTCAACTTGAAATGGAAGCAGCCGTCTAACAAATGGAAGCAGTCGCCTAAGTGTTAGTGACAGTAATAATGCGACTGTCACTTTGGCTGTCGCTCCGACGTGTGTACTGCATCACCAAGTAGTAGGCCTAGTCCAGCAGGAGAATGTATCTACGGCTTTCATTGGTCAATTGGACGACTATTTTGCGGGACATGGCGAACTGTTGAAGGGAATGAACTAATTGAACATCTTAGTATTTATGACCGTTCTGCCTTGCTTACTAATTCGTCCCGTATTTGTTTGTCTTCTGCGATGGTCTGGCGTTATGCTACTATTGTTGTTGTTGTTGTTGTTGTTGTTGTTGTTGTTGTAGTTCTCCTCTTGTTTCCGTGCCTGTCAGGGGTCTTCACTCCCCTCTAACTTTCGCTCTCATTTTCCACTCCTCTCACAATCACTCCACACCTCTCTTTACACAATCCTCCCAGCGCAGTCTAAATTGTCCTCCGCTCCTTTCCCTTTCACTCCAGAAATTCATCTCATCCAGTTATTTTTCGCACACCTGTATGCTCACCTGTTATTTTTCTGCCATAGCCATAGTCTCTAGGCCATTCTGGTGTCACATATGGACAGACCACCTTTCTTTGAGCTTATGCGATATGCGTCCGTCTCCCATCACACATCCACCTTTCCTTCATGCGTTCGTCCCTGCTTTTATTCATTATTTACATATCAATATTTATTATTTTATCCATAGAAAATATCAATATTTGAGCTGCAGTCCCCGCATATCGCTCCACCCAGGATGTATAAAGATGTCCCTCCAGGTGTATTTCTACCTCTCTGTATTCTGCCCAACCCAAAGTACTTCCGCCTTCTCCAGACGTACTTTTATTCACCCGCCCCATCTGCTGCCTCCTCACTGCTAGTAGACCCAGCCCCGCCTCATGGTAGCCACTCCTACAGGACACTGTGTGACTTTCTCTCTTTTGGAAGAACGACCCGGCAACTGCCAACCCATTTCGCATAACCATTTCTACAAACGCCCAACCCTCTCGGTTCCTTGTTCCCAAGCCGAATCCCCTGAACGAATCCTCTTCTCCTGTCACCGCTGCATCCACGTATGCATTAAAATCACCAGCTACGCACATTATCACATGTGCGTCAACTGCTCCCATCATTCTCTCTAGCTCTTCCCCGAAGGACCTTTACTCCGATTCCGCTCTTCCTGTTTGAGGTTCATACACATCCATGTAACAACGCCATATCTCTACTCACACCGCGTCTCTACTGATTTCCTCTGTCACTATGATGTCTACACCGTACTCATACCATGCATCATCTCCTGTATGTAGCATTTTATACCATTCTGCTAGTCTCAATCGGTCTCCATTCCACTTGGTCTTTAGTCCACATTACAACTTTAATTTCCTCCTCTCCACCATGTTTACCACTTCCAATGCTTTACCCCCATCGTTCTCACACTGAGACTCCCCAGCCGGACTTCGCATCTGGGTTGCCACAGGCGAAACGATCCACCCGGGCTTCGCTTTCTCAATACTGCCGAGGAGAGTTATTCATTATAACTGGGACTTTATTGCCCCTGCAGCGCTGCCTTGGCTGACCTACAGTTTATTACGGATAGTTCCTTCTCCTAGGTGAGCCATCTGCCAAGTTTATCGAGCCCAACCTACCCGGGTGTCCTTCCCCTAGATCATTTGCTTGCTACGACCTATGAGCATGATCTACCCAGTACTATTTACCACATAGTTGGTGGCTGGAACATTGAGTGTCCGGATGTGTTCACACCCACCGGTGTAGCCCCAATCTGTTCCGAGATCCCTAGCACATTGGCGTGGCCCTCAAGGTGCCCAGTATCCGCAGTATGTCACGAGGAAGTTGAGCTAGTCTTGTTTGTGTAGAAGCTGGACATGTACCAGCAAGGGATACTTATGTAATCAGGGTGTAGCTGAAAGCGAGAGTGTGACGTACACGCTACACCTGACACGCTATAAGTACTGTACATTTACACAGATCGTTTGAAGACATTGAACACCACCATTGTGTTTCACCGAATGATTTATACTGTCTCAAATTCCCGTGTTAGGCAATTTATGAGGGTAAATATATTACAGCTATAAATCAAGTTTAAAACAAAGTGTAAGACTTTTAAATTACTTGAAACAGGAAAATTCATACAATGTCTGCACACTTCTGTGTCCGCGAAGTCAGAGGTGAGGTTGGCAATACAGATCCTCGGTTTGGGTTTTCTTCTCGCGCTCTCCATCTCCATTCTCCTTCCAATCTCGTCACACGCACGCACGCACGCACGCACGCACGCACATACACTCACATTGGAACCGTTTGCATTGCAAATAGCGGGTGCAAATTTCCTCCCTACAAAATGCCACCAACAAACTCAATCAGCTTATGGTCTATCTTGAGCAAATCCACATGTAATCTGTCAACCAAAAAAACCTGTACACAGGATTTACTACAAACGGAACTGGAATACGATCTATGTAGATTACCTATATAAAGTAGTTACGTCCTTTTTCGAACTTTTTTGATACACTGCACCCAGTGGAAAATTGCTACGAAACACACTTGCTCATGTTGGGAAATTGCGGTTTTGAAAAGCTCAAGCGATCAGGATCAAGACACAAGCGCAAGATGCTTGTACATGCTGTGCACTTGAATGGTGGCCCTGTGTTCTAAGTTGCCAGTTCTAAATGTGTATATGAAGAGAGATTAGTCATCAGCTTATCCTACCAGCTTTCAGTGTCTTGTGGATGTCAGTCATTAAGTCTCGCTGTTGACCAATTTTGCATCCATTACTTTACCCCTGCTGACATGATCATATGACTATTAATAGTGTGTTGACTATGATGGAACTACCTTTTTCAATGTTAACCTGCTTACGTGTCGGCGTGCCCGCTTGCCTGCCTGCTCGCATGCCTGCCTGCCCGCTTTCATATATGGGCTAGAATTTCAAAAGATGAACCAATACAAACATAGTGTCTTCGCACTTTGAAATGCTCTTAACCGCATACCATTTTTGTTCAGAATTAATTAGTTATGTGAATAGATATCGATGATCCGAGTTTGAGTTATGTATAATTATATAATTTATATAATTGTACTTATAATTTCAGAATTGTAGACCTTAGATCACACCCACGTAGCCAAAAAACCAATGTCCACAGCACCATTTTCAAAATGGCAGTAAAGTTTTAAAATATACCTGTGACAAAATTGTTAATTTCAACTGTTCCTATTCGTAGAACAAACATTTGAAATTACAACGTTTTATTATAGGCGGATGTCGTAGTAAACATTTTAATACAATGTCGTAGTAAACACATTTTATTTCTCCAGGACGTTGTAGCCATAATTACAATAATGACGTAAATTTAATGACATTTTGTGACACATTGTGATGGTCACTCTGCATCATGGTTTCTTTAAGTTCTGGAATCAATGGTTTTTGAGAAAATGGATGTCGTAGTAAACATCTCTTATACACGACGCAAACATTTTCTGACATTTGACATACATTCGTGCGCATTTACGTCTCAATCTAGCCAAAAAAGGGTGCTTGTTTTCGGATCTTTTTGTCGGCAGACACGTTAAGCACTCGAATACTTTTATTAGTATATTTCTTTTTTCATTAACTACTGCAAATTTGAATGTTGTAGTAAACAGCGTTTTCGAGATATTCTATAAGCATGCACTTCATAAAGAATATTGCTAGTAATACCATAATTTACTCTGACATTATACCATACACCACAAGTCATACATATTCTTTTTTTTTCCTGAAGGCCAATATACTATGTGACATGAACATTTTATTTCAGTTATTAGATAAATATGTTGTATCCAAAAGTAGTCATTTTGTACCTAAAATAGTTGGATGTCGTAGTAAACGTGGGTGTAAAAGTCGAAAAATGATACACATACCTCTGGCAATACCTTTTAATTTTGTAATTTTTTTAACACCCGTGAACATGGCATTAGTTCCGGATTTGAAGGTGTATAAATAAAGGTTATTATTATGTATTATCATTACTATTATTATTAATTTAAGTAGCAGTAGTTTGATTAGAATGCAAACAAGATAAGAACTTATTAAACACGTTCTTGGAAAACTGCCGAACAATTTACTACAGACTAGTGATCTTATCATTATGTTGTTATAAGTAGTAGTAGTAGTAGTAGTAGTAGTAGTAGTAGTAGTAGTAGTAGTAGTAGTAGGCATCCTGCAGTCTCGTAAGACTATGGATCTGTGCCCTGGTATTGAAGATCAGTTGTTGGCTGGGCAGCGTCTGTTATGGCTGTAGAGGCCAATTCTTGAGTGGCAGTCTTTATTGCATATGCTGCACTTGTAGGCGCTCTCGGCTCTGTTCTCAGCCTGGGTGGGTTTTTTTTGCGGTTGCGTTTTTCTTCTGCTAGCCTGCGGAGAGTATCCTCTCCTCTTTTGAGACCCCTATGTATTTCCTGCCTCCATGTGGATCGGTCTCCAGCAAGATCCTCCCAGTTGTCAACATCTATGTCTAGTGCCTTCAAGTATCACTTGCATACGTCCTTGAAGCGCAGATGGGGACGTCCTGCAGCTCTCTTTACAGTGACCAGCTCTCCGTAGAAGATGTCTTTTGGAAGTTTCCCATCTTCCATCCGATGCACATGGCCGAGCCAGCGGAGGCGGCGTTGCCTGAGCATGGTCACCAGGCTCACAGACATGGCACGTGCGAGGACCTCTGTATTGGGGACTCGGTCCTTCCAGGAGATCCCGATGATGCGCCGCAGGCAGCGCATGTGAAATGAGTTCATTCGATTCTCCTGAGTGGAGTACAGCGTCCAGGACTCATTACCGTACAGAAGTGTACTCAGCACGCACTCACCATTGTATGCTCTGTCAGTCAGCATTTTGTTATTCCACACTCTCTGTGTAAGCCGGGAAAATGTTGAGGCCGCTCGACCAATACTCTCCAAGGCACAAGCCTGGGCAAGTTGATATGGAGGACCAGATGTTGCTCATGCAGCAGGTCCCCCCTCTCCACGTCACCGATGGATCCAAAGGAACAGCCAGAGCTGGTACAGTGTTGTTATAAGTACATGCTAATTATAGACAGTATGGTAGACGTCACTGGTAAACACAAAGCAATCAAAGCAAATAGTCCACTATATCAGGTAAGCAAACAACGACTGCGCTCAATGGATACCAGTCCACAAATATGTCGATGAAAACGGAATAAATGCATCATATTATTTCACAATCATTGTAGTATATTTGTGTAGTATAACTGATGTGATGGCTGAAAATACAACGTCAAGGTAAATAAATGTTCTAAGAATAATCAAATAATCAATTCAAAGTTTCATGTAGGAGACGGGGAAATCAAGGTAAATGTCCGCTGTTCACGTAGGCCACTTATTGGCGTTTTGCGATGGTCCCCACATACTATATTCTATAAACAATGTCGTCAAAAACACGCCCTACTCAGCTCAACATACAAACAATCGTTAATTTGTCCAAATATTAACTACCGTTATAGAAACCAAGCAAAAACACCCGAGGCGGAAACTTTTTTTGAAAACGATCCATCCATAAACAATGTTTACACAATGTTCACAGGTTGCGTTGCAATTAATGGTAAGGTGTGTGTTACAACAACTTACATAAATCGAACCGTGTGAGCAAAGCGCAAAATGTGTAACCATGGTTAGGCTGGTGGCGTTTCCTAGCAGAAGTTTGCCACACAGTTCTTGTCTTTACTGCATCTCTGTAGCCAGTTCGAGTGCGCCACCCGCCCACTGCTTCACGTTGCCAATCCATCCCATTTACTTCCACCTCATTGGTTGTCCTGGTAGTTCTCTGTATCTTCTTCTTGTTCTCTGTGCAAAAATTCTGACTTTTGTGTATTGTATGCGTATGTCCGTATTGGTACATAGCATACATTCTTGTAACTTAATCTTGCATTGTCTCTGACTTGTAAAGTTAATCATTCTTTTCGTCCAGCTAACACAGACATCTTGCGCCATATTCACATCTCGAGTGAAAACCTTGATGTTGAAGTGACATACCTCCCAGCCTCATTGAACGACCCATATGGAAACTGCTCATCTATGCACCGGTTCGGCCGACCGGTGATGTTGAACACTGCAGTTACTCGTAATAGTTGTGAACATGTTCATAAAATTGGAAGAATAAGAACACAGACTGTGTGTACCAAATCCCCTGTAAGAGTTGCAACAATACCTACCTCAAGGAAACAGGGATACATTTCGGTGTGAGACTGGAGGAACATAAGACATAAGTTGAGACCATCACAACGAGACGCTTCACTCGAGAACAAAGAAATAGTCAACAACCATAGAACACAAGTCGGCTATAACAGGCACTGTTATAGCTGACAATTGTGTGACAGACTGGGAGAGTGCCAAAGTGGTGGATAGAGAGACGGACAGTCTATGTGCGCGCTTGATTAAGGACGCCACCTGGACCCGGAAGACAACATAAATGATGAATAGAGTCGAAGGAGGATACCGACTGAGTCACGAGCAGAGAAAACACAGTTCCTGATGAAGGCTGCCGATGGTTGTCGAAACGTCGATGCGAGTTTTGAATTTATAATTGTATACTAAGAATGATCGTTACTTAATTACTTGTAATACTGCACTGCAAATTAAATACTACAACACTGCGGATATTGCGCCCCTCCTGACTGTTGGTATAGTGGCACGAAGCAGGCGGGCTTGACGAAAGAGTCGGCTATATTATTCTTGCAAGTAACTTTTACAGACCAAGCGTGGCTGACCTAACGAAACTAAAATATATAACATAGATCGCTTTTGAATCGCAAATGCACCACAAATCAGTCGTTTATTGTTACAGCATTTCACAATCCTGTCGTTTTGAACTAATTCATCTTGACCGTTTATTCACTAATTCGGATGAAAAAATAAAGCCAGTTTGCATAATCATCGGCTACATGCATTAGCGACTTCGTTTGTACGTGTTTAAAATACTACTATCAAACACGCGTCGACGAGAACAGATGACGAGTGATGATGTTTCGACCACTGCTGCGTCACCCTCTGTAGCCAGGTACTCGTCCATACAGTAGAGTGACCTGGAGCAACGTAGAGTGAACGACCTTGCCCAATGTTCGAAACGGCAGCACAGGATTCGAACCCCGGTTCTCACGATTGAAAGTCAGACGCTCTACCACTGTGCCTCTCCGCTCAATAGTTACAATGCCATGACTAAACATTTAAAATTAATATACTCAAGATGCAAATAAGACAATTTGCCAAAATGTTAACACGTTCATAAATGTACTTTCATATATTTATAAGTTACCTTTTTACAGTTGTGATTTAAAAACACCATTGACAGATTCAACGCATTATTGTCGGTGTCTGATTGTTTTGAAAATATTTGGTTTGAAACTCTTTTCAAAACTGTTTTAATGCGTATCTGATATCCTACATTCTAATATCAATAACACTTGTTTCTAAACCGTTTTCATGACATTCAAGGAAACGTGTTGATGACATTCTAAGAACATTGTTTTGTTTGCTGGGAACCTCCACCTAACTCTGCCTTAGCTACACATTTCCACCTCCATTAACGCGATGTCTTTATTCCGAGAGGTTACTGTCTAGTTCTTGCTCTCTGCTATCTGCAGTTCGTATCCTTCTCGCAGCTTCTGCATGATGAATTGAAAGACGATCTTCCACGCCTTTCGGGCCGGGTCGTCGAACTTAGCCCCGAGTTCGGCCGCCCAGACCGTTGTCATCGCCTCATCGAAGGCGTCGAAGTATTCCGGTTTGAAGCCGCCGAAGGTAACGTGTTGTCTGCCTAGGCCGACGAGGAACGGACCCATGACGCCGTCGGGGTCGTCGATATTTTCGACGACGGCATCGACCTGTAAGGCATGAATCGGAAGGAAATAGCACATCGATCGGGCGGCGCGACACAACTATTACCGGACAATTTCTTTATTAGAGAGTTCGTCATGCTAAATCGTACAGGTCTGACGAAATTATAACGTGTTCTTTGTGATTCACAACGTCGAGGAAATTATTACGCTTTCTGTACAATTTTGAATGTTAACAAAGTACACTAATACCTACGCTTGCAAACTTTCTTAATATCATAAATCAGAAATAAGGATAGACTGTCATGGATGTACGCACATGCATACATGCACACATGCACACATGCACACATGCACACATGCACACACCACACACACTCACGCACACGCACACGCACACGCACACGCACACACACACACACACACACACACACACACACACACAGGCAAACGACAGACAGACAGACGGACAGACGGACAGACGGACAGGCGGACAGGCGGACAGGCGGACAGGCGGACAGGCGGGCAGGCGGGCAGGCGGGCAGGCGGGCAGGCGGGCAGGCGGGCAGGCGGGCAGACAGACATGCATACATACATACATGCATACATACATACATACATACATACATACATACAGACAGACAGACAGATACACAATTATAAAATACGAGTGTATTTATAACAGCATTATGTGTAATAATTACTGTTGTGTTCTTCTCTCTAAATGTTCAGGGTGAGGTTGCAAAAAAATCTACATTTTGCTGTGCGTTTGTGAGCGCGAGCGTGCTCGGTTTTTAAGCTATTTGTTGTGGATTTAATTATTTGTGAGCTCAGGGTAATGTCTAAAGGACAAAGAGTGAATTAGTTATAACATGACTGTGCACTCGTAGTTGTTTATTGATGTTGTGAACAGATTCTAGACGTTTCTTTTCTGCACGAGAACTATAATTGAACTCAAATGGATATATAGTTTTCACTGCACAATTGAATGAATTGTTACTAAAATAGAACGGCAAAGGAAGAACGAAAATGACCGTGTTCGGTACAAGGCGGAACAAGAAAAAACATGGGGCAATTGTTAACGAATTCATCCTAATTTGGCCCAATCTGCACTCGGCTTTCGATAGCAAGGTAGTATACTACACGTCGTACTCACCGCCTGCATGAAGCGAGTGGCATGTGCCTTGAAGTTTGAGTTGTGCACGAGTTGATCTCCCTCTAGGTCGGCTAGCACGGGGAAGAGACCCTTGATGAAGGGATACGCTCCAAAGATATAGAGGAAGACCTTCGTGCCGTACGTTGTCGGGTCGTCAGAGAGGTGAGCCCACGTACGACTGATGATGATCTTCTGGCGGATCGTGAACAGACCGGCCTGTACCGGCTTAGAGTCGGCGTCACCGGGCTCAATAGATGCGACGAGAGACACGGATGACGAAGAACACCCCATGCATGTGACAGACACCTGGTCAGATGACGTCAATCGAGTCCGTTGTGTCGTCTCATTCAGTGTTAATATCGTTGTTGTTGCGGCGTTTCGGTTCAGACATACCATCTAAGTCGGTGCGATTTGGTCGCAGCCAAAAACATGTTACGCATGTCTCCAATGTTAGTGGCCGTGTAACGATGGTGTGGCATTCACAACGAAGAGATCGGTCAGCGAAGGCAAACTCGCGAAGCTCCTATTTACTTAGTGGCCCCCGCTTCTGGCAAATAGAGACCGCGCACGTTGCAGTCACGAGTGTGCTCGGAAACCTGTTGGTTCGCGTATCATTTCCATCGATCGTTCCGATTATATTGTCTCGTATTGAGAATCGATTAGAGGGTAAACGTGTCTTAGCAATACATTATACTAACAACTCAATCGTCGTGCAAACGAAAATGCTATTGCAGACGGTCGTGCGATTAAGACGTCAGAAACTGGCCGGCTGTACTGCATCTGTTGACGGTGGCAACTGTGTCTCGTCCAGTGTTAATTACAGCCTTCAACGGGTCGATTTTGTTCGGCAGCGAATCAATACGTTTTAGCAAGACTCCTTCAACAAGTCAAACTCTAGGTTCTAGCTCCCGCAGTGGCAGATGATCACAGACGTCCCGTCCCTTGGGGGAGACTGCCAATTACGGATAGATTCAGTTCCTTTTCCAAGTTATTTGCACAGGCGTTTCCAAACAGCAGGGGTATATATATAATTGTTTTGTAAACTGTGACCCTTACCCATACCGGGTTTCAATAGATATTTAAAAGGGCGTTGACAAAATTCACGAATATAACTGGGTGTTTCAATGATTCCAAATCAATTACGGGCATGTTTGCGAAGGAGAAAGTGTGGTAGTTTTTTAATTATTGTAATCATGTTATGTTGCGTAAAATATATTTAAACATACTGACTACCTATATGTGTTTTAATGAACGACGGTTTTTCTAAATATGATTGAACCGTTTTGTCTTCACGAATATTGATCTCGTTCGTCAGCATGTGACGTAACCATGTTCTAAAATCGAAAGAAGAATATAGTTCAAATTATTTTATTTAAACATTAGGAAGACATTCATAGAAGTATTCCAAAAGGCAATGAAACCAGAGGGCACAGTGTAGCATTGGTCAAGGAAAAATGCAGGTTAAATAAGAAAAAGTACTCAATCTCACACAGGACAATAAATGTCTGGAATATGTTTAAAAATAAAACAAACAAATGTCTGATAAGGAAAATAGTTGGAGAAAAAATATTAAACACATTTGGGTGGCGTGTGTTAGAACATACACAATTACAGTTAATAACGTAATATATGATTTTACGCCAGCAGCAACTGTCGACTTTGTACCGTGGACGAAATGCATGTGTTTTCGTACCAACCACTTAGCAACATTCCCACCGCTGCCTTCAATTAACAGTTCCAACATACATAATATGTAAATCTTATTTCCCGACCTACTCGCACGGCTGGAATTCTTATTAGTCGGCGGTCACCGCTAATTTATGCTAGTTTGGGGGAAGAAGCGAGAAACTACCTGCTCATTTTCGCTCCAATGTTCGAGTCACTCGACGTTAATATTACGCTCAGTTAGTCATATGTTTGTAATACGCCACTGTTACCTTTACAATGTGTGACTGGGGCAAATGTCAATGATTGTTGAAGAACTCCCGTAGTGCACGAAACGGAAGTGCAAAAGAATGGTAGCTGTTCGGCAATGGTTCTATGTTCTTTCTCCTCAAACGATCAACAGGGCCAGCGTCTCTGTCTAGGCAAATCTAATTTCCGATATTTCCTATTTGAATTGATTGGCGCATTAATTCCACTGTTGTGCCCACTGGCATATGGGAGATGATGTCACAAGATGTAATAATTAATTCATGTAAATAGGAGTGCAGTATTTAACAGGCCATTTTGATAGATTAACAATATTTCTCTGTACAGTTTTGGCGATGTACTGAAAGTACACTCATGTCATTACGGTGTGTCAAAAGTAATACAAATAACTGGTTTATACGATAATGAATAACTTCGTAGTTCAATATGTTTTCCATGCTCTCTTCGTCTGCAAATTTCACCTTAGTATTGCAAGAGCAAAACGTGACATCCAGTGGCGTATTTAGTATCCCAACAAGGATCTAGAACTACTAAAGTAACATCATCAGTTTGGCGACTGGCGAATTGGGAAGACTAGGCATTTGTGACGTCAGGCTTTCCATAACCTTGGCGCTGTCCGTATAATTTAAATTGTGTGTCTTCACGGGTTATTCTAGTAAATTGCTGGCATAGTAGTTGTGATTGAAGTTGCTAATTGTTAGTTTTTATAAATTTTGTTAGATGGATTGGCCCAAAAGGTGCCTTTTGTTTGCCTTTAAGCTAACTTAACATCTTGTGTGTTGTGGTAACTGCAAGATGTTGCCATTTGATATTGTTGTAATGTATCGCAATGCAGACCTACTGGACCCTGTGGTGTACAAATCGTGCATACATTTGAAAACAACATTGCCATGTTAAAGCCAATGTCATGGTGTCAAAATTGTAAATCAAAACCAGGCGAAATGAAAATCAACTGGAAGTGGTCGATTTAGACATATTCCGCGACAAGACTCTTGTTTATTCGCAAAAACATCATAATATGCACGGACGTTCATTAACTGAAATGTTTGACACAGCAAGTCTTGC
This sequence comes from Escarpia spicata, assembly GCA_963995525.1. Taxonomy (NCBI): domain Eukaryota; kingdom Metazoa; phylum Annelida; class Polychaeta; order Sabellida; family Siboglinidae; genus Escarpia; species Escarpia spicata. The sequence continues at coordinate 25,284,680 of OZ023218.1, read as the reverse complement.
ATTATTTTCCACATCGGTTGAGTCGTTTGTAGACGACGACGTTCACAGATTATTCATTGGCTTTCTGGCGCACCTATTACGTCCTTAACACACGTAATGCACATGCATCGGTTACGAGCAGCCGACAACCACGGTACATGATTTCCAAGAGACTGGGTCTTGGAGAACGATTTATACATTTATGAATGGATACATTTCTTGATGGTTGAAAAACGACATTTAACTGTACTATTATTGAACGTTTTATGTAAATATGTAACCCCAACCCTGATCATAACCTTAACCCTACCTGTTATATATATATATATTATACACGCCCACGAACACGCACACACAATTACGAAAAACTGTCATATCAGGCTGACATATGATGACATTTTGATGGATGTTGAAAAAGGACTGGTGCGACAGGCTCATTATTTGACAACAGTGTTTAGCTTGTATCAAAAAGTATAATATCCTTTCTGATTAATGACAACATTATGTGCAAATGATAACATAAGTACTTGGTTGCAATGGCACATGTTTATTTTTAGTGTTGATTAGTACACCTTGATGCATGTCACATTCAGAGGAACGTGTCGCCAACTACGCTGTTGATGACTAATCTCTAACATGTTGCATGGAAAATTAGAACTGGAAAACAATCAAACAAAAGCAAAATTCCCGGATAATTCGTTATCTGTACGGCTTGTGTATCAGTGGCCGTTTATTCTACCTCCCAGATAAGAGAGAATGTAACCATAACGAGACTAAACAGCGACGTTCAAGTGCAATGGGTCAAATTGTAAATTATGTGGGCAGTAAACAGGAAAGTAGATGACAACATTAGCATTGTTCCAAGAACTACATTTAGTAATGCACAAGCGAGTTACCAATACTAATATCTCTGTGAGTAATACGATTTTCT